>PVKH010031345.1:0-12342 GCA_004027955.1 Chaetophractus vellerosus
TCACTCAACACAATGTTTTCATCCATGTTGTAACATGTATCAGAACTTCATTCCTTTCTATTGCCAAATGAGATTGCAGTGTACGGCTATACCAGGTTTTGTTTATCCATTCACCACTTGATGGGCATTTGGGTCATATTCACATTTTGATGATTATGAATAATGCTGCTTTGAACATTCAAGCATGAGTTTTACTGTAGACATATATTTTCATTTCTCTTGGATAGATAACTAGGAATAGAATGGCTGGGATATATGGTAACTCTGTGGGTACCTTTTTAAGGAACCACCAAGCTGTAAGTGTCTGTACCATTTTGCATTCCCACCAACAATGTATAAGGATTTCAATTTCTCCACATCCTTAATTTCTTTAAAATCATATGACTTTTTAAAAATTAAGATATAATTTAAATATCATAAAATTTACCCTTTTTAAACAATTTTTGTTAGAAATTTTAATATTGTCTGTCTTCTTGATTCTAAGCATCCTAGTGGGTGTGAAGTAGTATCTCATTGTGGTTTTAATTTGAATTTTCGTAGTGACTATGGTGAGCATCTTTTCATGTGTTTTTTGGGCCATTTATATATCTTCTTAGAGGAATATATATTGATACCCTTTACCTATTTTTAATTGAATGATTTGTTATTTTATTGTTGAGTTATAAGAGTTCTTAATATAGTCTGGTTAGACTTTCAGATATAAGATTTGCAAATATTTTCTTCCATTCTGTGGGTTATCTTCTCAGATCCTTAATAGTGTTCTTTGAATTACACCAATTTTCATTAAGTTCAAGTTACCTATATTTTCCTTTTGTTTTTATCCTTTTGGTATTATTTATCATAAACCATTGCTTAATACAACGTCACAGAGATTTACACCCAAATTTTCTTCCGAGAGTTTTATATTTTAGCTCTTACATTTAGGTCTTTGCCATTTTGAATTCACTTGTGTGTATGCTTTGATGTAAGAGTCCAGTTTCATTCTTTTTCATGTGGACATCAAGTTGTCCCAGCACTATTTGTTGAAAGGACTATTTTCTTATTGAATTGTTTTAACATCCTGACTGAAAACCAGTTAACCACAAATGTACGGTTTTATTTCTGGATTCTCACTTCTATTCAATTGATACAAACATCAATCTTTTTTTGTTATTTTATTGTTGTTGTTCCTTTTTCTTTGTGCCAGCATGCCACAATCTTGAATATTTGCCATTGTAGTTAGTTTTGAAATTAGAAACTGTGAGTACTCCAACTTTGTTGTTCGTTTTCAAGATTGTTTTGGCTATTCTGGGCCTCTTCTATTTCCATATTAATTTTTAAGTCAGCTTATTAATTTCTGCAAAAGTGGTCTCTGGGATTTTAATAAGGATTAGGTTGAAGCTATTGATTAATTCAGGGGAAATTTCCATCTTAACAACAGAAAGTCTTTCAATTCATAAGCATGAGATAAATTTTAATTTCTTTAATTTTTTTCAGCAATGTTGATTTTTTAAAAAATTTCAGTGTATAAGTCTTGCACTTTTATTCTTAAGTATCTTTTTTGGTGCTATTGTAAATGGAATTGTTTTCTTAATTTCATTTTGGATTGTTCATTGCAAGTGTATAGAAATATAATTGAGTTTTTTATACAGATCTTGTGTCTGCAACCTTGCTAAACTCATTTATTAGCTCTATTGTTATTTTGTCTATATGTGTGAGGATTCCTTAGAATTTTCTATATACAAGTTCATGTCAACTGCAAATATAGATAGTTTAATTTATTCATATCCAGTCTGGATTCCTTTTATTTCATTTTCTTACCTGACGTCTTTGGTTTGAACCTCTGGTATAATGTTGAATAGAAGTGGTAAGAGCAGACAATATTGTATTGTTCCTAGCCTCAGGGTGAAAGCTTTCAGTCATTCACTAATAAGTGTGGTACTAGTTGTGAGTCTTCATAGATATCCTTTATCAGATTGTGGTAGTTTCCTTTTATTCCTAGTTTTCTGGTATTTTGTTGAGAGATTTTATGTCTGTATTCATAAAGGACATTAGTCTGTACTTAACTTGTAATGTCTTTGGTTTTAGGTTTGGCATCAGATTGGTTTCTCGTCTCTTTTATTTATTTCCACTCTAATATTTATTATTTCCTTCTCTCTGCTTGCTTTGAAGTTTGCTCTTCTCTTTTTGGATTCTCAAGAACAAAGGTTAGGATACTATTTGAGCTCTTTCTGGCATGTAGAACAATAAATTTCACTCTAAATACTGCTGTAGCTGCATTCTATAAGTTTTAGTATGTTGTGTTTTGGGTTTTACCCATCTCAATGTGTTTTCTACTTTCCCTTTTTATTTCTTCTCTGACCCATTGTTATTGGAGAGTTATTTTTTAATTTCCACATATTCATGGGTTTCCCAAATGTCTTTCTCTTATTGATTTCCAATTCCATTCCATTACAGTCAGGGAACATACTTGCTATAATATCAATCCTTTTCAATTTATTTAGATATATTTTATGGTCTAACATATGGTCTATCCTGGAGAATGATCCATATGCATTTGAGAAGCATGTGTATTCCCCTGTCGATGAGTGAATTGTTCTATAGGTATCTATTACATCAACTTGATTTTTAATATTATTCAAGTATTCTATTTTCTTCTGCCCAGTTGTTTAAATTTCCAACTATTATTGTTAAATGTCTTTTATCCTTCCTCTTCAGTTTTTGCATCTGTTGGGGATTCTTTTGTTTGGTGCACATATGTTTGTAATTGTTATATCTTATTGATGACTTGATCTTTTTATCATTATCAAATGTCCTTCTTTGTATCTATTTTATAACAGATGTATATTTAATGCAGTTGACAAATATAGCATAAAGAATGGAAATGTAAGGTTCTTACATTTTATGTGAACTGGTACAATGTTAATTAGTAGAATAAAAGCTTAGAATATGTGTACTATAATCCTAGAGAAACCACAAAGATTGAGAAAAGGATAGCTAGAAATATAATGGATAAATTGGAATGATATTGAAATTTTAATTAAACAGGAAGCACAGAGGAACAAAAAAAATTAACGGGATGAAGAGAAAACAAGTTAAAAATGGAAGCTCCAAATCTAATCATATTTATAGTTAAAAGAAAGAGATTTTCGAAATGAATAAAGTTCAAAGCTCAGCTAAACCAGTCATGGAAGTAAACATTGGTTCACAATGGAGACTCCTCTTTATTTCAAGTTATTAGAGAGAAGATGCTTATATGCCAAGGTATGAATAACTCACAATAAGATTATTATGATTCTAATGGTAAAAGAAGTGTGTTATCTCTGGAACATTACCCTGTTGCATTTCTGTTGCATTACTGTATATATATAATTCCACATGGCTATATACATACAACTTTGTATGCTATACTTTATATATGAATTAAGGGTGTTGAAAGGTAATTTTTTTTAAAAAAATTAATTTTATTATTTTATTTTGTTACATATCCCCCCCTTCCTGCTTGTTCTTGCTGTGTTCATTTTTGCATTCTTCTCTGTCTGCTTTGTCTCCCCCCGTTGCGGCGATACACCGAGTCAGCTCACTACGCAGGCGGCTTGCCCCGCTCGTGGGTGGCTCTGCTCTGTTCGCGGGTGACTTGTCCTGCCCGTGGCGGCTTTGCCCTGCCCGTGGCGGCTTTTTGTCCTGCACACGGTGGCTCTGCCCCGCCCAAAGCAGCTTGCTCTCTCAAGGGGGTCTGCCTGCTTAGAGAGGCCCCTGGGAACCGAAACCAGGGCCTCCCATGTGGTAAATCAGCGCCCTATCCACTCTGCTACAGCCAGACCCCGGTAATTTTATTATAATATATTTTTTCTTATATGAAAATTGAGCCCTTTGTGAGTTGTCACTCAACTGTACTTAATTTACTCCCTGTATGAACCTCTAACTTGTGTTGGAAACCTTACTGCCAAACTTGAAGCAATCCAACCATATCCCAATCAGACATTTCCTCTAGTATTCTTATCCTGAGGCTCTCCATATCCCATCCAATGGTCTAGAGAGAATTCTTTTACTCAAGCAAGAATATAGCTAGATACAAAGTCTATCTCCTGTTGATATTTTACTCCCAATAAAGAAATCACCCCAATAATGACCTTACTGCAATGTATCTGAATTTCTTATGTGTTCTATTGGATTTTTTTGATGGATTTATGCTTTATTAATAGGTATCAATAAAATTGATTTGTAAATATATATATGACTCAGATTCTGAAAAAAGTAACCATATATCAAAATGAGTTCCCCACCAAGTTCATATTTCTTTTGTTTTTACTTTAATAATATATTTTAACCCAATATATCAAAAATATTATCATGTCAACATATAACATATTTCTTTTTAGAACACAAATTTAACTAATAATGCTAGAAGCCAAAACTTTATTTAAAGAAACAAATAGAGAGTATTCAAATTAAATTATATACCATTTTCAATTTCTGCTTTTAAGAATACAAGATTTTAAAGTCCAAAGAACAAATGTGAATGAAGTGATCAATGTGGAATGTCTACATCAACTAATTAATGATGCTTTGTAAACTACAGGCATGACATATATAGGAAATTCAGTTAAATTTTCAGATACTTTCAGGCCCAAATAATAATTTATTAGCAAATAATGTGACCCTTGAACTCAAAACATGTTTATTAAATGGCACTGTTACAATGAAAAACTTTTAAAATTGTAAACCATGTCCATAGATTTATCACTAAAAAGCTTTTAGTGCTCTTCTGTAGGAATGGTTGGACATCTATTTATCCATGAGACAGAAAATATTGTACTTTAAACTGTTAATTAAAGAAAAATTGATTTCATTAAAATTAAATTCTTTCTAGGATCGTGAAAACTTTTCATTAATATATTAGGTAATGTTCAATACTAAGAATATACATCTGTTTTCCTTAAATATAAAAATAAATATCCAGAAAGGCCGATGGTATTAATGAGCTTAGTCTAAGTCATCTTCTATAAAGAGATGTGGTATTTACAACTAATTTTACAGTATGTTGAAACTGATTAAATAGACTAAATTATTGACACTCATTAGAAGAGTGAGCACTTTCTAAATAAACATCTAATATAGTCCTGTACCAAAATATGGGTAGTTTTCAGTAATTGTCTCTTTACAAATGTTTCAGTGTTTAAAGGTAAATGGTTGTAATACAAAATAAAACAAATTAGATTGTTATGAACATGCATTAAATTGTAGCAACAAAGGTAAGGTAGATATTATTTCAAATCAGTAAAAAATAGGTAGACAGACTGAAAAGGCAGAAACAAACCTGACTATATTCACTGACATGATTGTCTACAAAGAAAATACATTTTTCTTTATAATCCATGAGACTAAATTTCCTTAAACACAATATTCATTATGTTCTGGCTCTTCCCAAAACTTTAAGCCTCATTTCCTACCTGTTCCTCAAATACTGCTTGCTCAATAATGCCAAGTTTTCTCTTATCCCAATAACTCATAGTTTTCATTTCTATTGTTATTTCTATTACTCATTTTTAAATGGGTTTTCATTTTGGAAGAGTTTTAGAATTACAGAAAGATTGTTAGGATTGTGCTGAAAGTTTCCAAATACTTCATATCAAGTTTCTTCTATTAGCATCTTATACTCATATGGTTCATTTGTCACAATTGAGTCAATGTTGATAAGCTATTATTAATTAAAATCTGTACTTCATTCAGATTTACTTTACCCCAATGCATCTTTTTCTTATGTTCCAGAATCCCATCCAGGATACCCCATTCCATTTAGTCATCATATTTCCTTAGGCTTTTCTTTACTGTTTACTTTAAAGTTTCTTAGACTTTCCTTGTTCTTGATGATCTCAACAATTTTGAAGGGTACTGGTCAGGTAATTTGTAGAATGTCCCTCAATTCAGAATTGTCTAGTATTTTTCTCATGATTAGACTGAAGTTATAGGTTTGGGGGAGAAAGACCTCAGAGACAAAGTGCCATTCTTATGACATAATATCAATATGACTTATTTTTCTTACCATGCTGTGAATTTTTAATCCAAACAAAATGTATTCTCACAAAATATATAATGGTACAACTACAGTCATCCAACTAAAATACAAAATGTATATGTATTTTTCTTCTTTTTTAAACTTTATTTTTAAAGAAATTTTAGATAACAGAAAAGTTATATCAAAAATATAAGGGATTCCCATATACTGTACCCCTTACCCTCTCACATTTTCCCCTATTAATAACATTTTACATTAATCTGGTCTATTTGTTACAATTGATGAAAAGATATTGAAGCATGGCTACTAGCCATGTTCTATAGTTTACACTTTGTACCACACAATTTTATAGGTTTTGACAAAATGTGTAATGGCCTGTATCTGTGATTGCAATATCATGCAGAAAAATTCCAATGCCCTAAAAATGCCCCATGCTCCATCTATTCTTCCCTCACCCTCCCCTAAGTGCCTCTGGTAACCATTTTCTTTATATGAATGGTACAAGTTCTTCCATCACTACAATAATAAGAAATCTACTTTGGTCCACGGTTGCATTCCTCCTTATGTTTGTTCATTCCTCAAACTTGAGGATTTTAGGATAATGATGACCACTCTGCTTCAGACTGAGAAGGGGCTTAGAGCTTATGGGACAGGTGGAAGGAGATGTTTTGCTTACAGTTGTAGATACTCTCTGCTTTTTGGGATGGGCATTGTCCGTCATCATCCTTTTGTTAGCTGTCCTGGGTGAGTCTGATGATCTGGAGAGCAGGTGTTGGCTGCAGTTCTGCTGAGATGCAGGGCTCAACTGGCATATGGACAGACCAAAGATTTAAGTCTCTGGGACATATATTTAACAGATACAGTGCAAATTTTAGGTTCAAATAAAAGTGTAGAAGAATTATGTGTAGAGAAATTAAATGAACCTAACTCTGTTATTGGTGAAATAGGTTATCATATATCCAAGGCAAGGCCCACTGATGAGATGCTGATTTAATGGGATTGTGTGTCCTGCCAATAGTGTCCAGATGTCCCTAGAGCCCTCGGGAGCACCCCTGTTTGAGGCTTTGTTTACTGTGGTAGTTGGTGAGATCGACTTGAGATGTGTATAAGTGTAACCTCCGGAATGACCTTCCAACTCACTTTGAAATCTCTTAGTCATAAAGACTCTTTGGTATTTAATTCTCCCCCTTTTGGTCAAGGAATATGATTTATTATTGATGTTAACCTTGATTACCTAACTGAGGTAGTCTTTGTCAGGTTTCTCCCTGTAATGTTACTCTGTTTCCCCCTTTTCATACTGTGCTCTTTGTACATAAGGAGTGGAGTGTTATGCTCTACCTCCTTGAGGATGTAGGATCTACATAAATTTGAGTTCTTTTGCATGGGAGACTTGTGCATTCTCCCCTTTATTTGTTTAATTGTTTGTTTTTTATAAGTATGGACTTATGGATATTAATTTTGTATTTCAGGGTTTTAGGAAATACTGCTTTATTATTTTGTTGCTCAAATTCTTCTAGCTTTGACCATTGGAACTTTTTAATTAATTAATTAATTTTTCATTTATGGGTTTTTCTTTATTAGAAAAGATATTAACCATTCATAGTAGAGACCTCAAAAGGAAATGAACATAATCTTTTAATTCTAGAATACAAAATTAAACTTCATGGTAGGGGATTCTTAAATTTTCAAAGAGTGGTAAAAGGAAAAAGTAAAATAATTGAGAATCATTTAGGATAGTGTTTCTCAAATTTAGCTCCTTCCACTGACATATTCTTCAGTGAAGATGCTCCAAGATGTGTATGATAATTTTTAAAATTTTGCATTTCAGCTCGGGTCTTCAGATATTTCATGGTATTGTTGAACATTTCCCACAAGAATCTAAGTTGTCAAAATGGAGGGCACACTGGCTGAAGGGCAATGATTCTCAATATGGTATAAGGTGGGGTGAAGATGACGAAGGGGGATATGCATATAGTTTGAAAAAGCACATTTAAGAAGCTACTGATTTCATAATGCAAACTCTATAAAAGTCAAACTCAGCAAAATAAGTTTGGCTGATAGGCAGTACCAAACCAAATATCCTGGAGAGCCTGGAATAAACATGGTTATAGTTGAGAAATAATGGTTTAGAGTTAAGAGGTAGAGGAGTGCTTGCACATAGAGAACAGTCGGTAAGAACAACATGTCAAAGAGAAAGAACATTTTCTGGGTCAATGAATGAATCCTAAACCAGAACTTGTCATGGTCCTTTGGAATCCTAAAGGCTAATCCAGAAGAAACCCAAGATGGTCCATTAATCTTTTCGGCCCTGCGATGTGGGGAAAGTTGGTGCATTTTTTAATACTGGTCCAAAAGAAGAAAAGCTTTCTCCACCCTGCCCCAAATTCCACCCCCCTCCCCCCATATTATTATTTGGTTGAGTCATTTCAGAGTTTAAGTAAACAGCTGCTGTAGCTGAGTAAGAATAGCCTTAGGTCCATCCACCAAACAGTGCTGCCATCATTGGTGATGCCATCCAGTTCCCAATGGGGACATCATTGGGGACTGCTCTATAATTATTTTAGAGCTGCAGTTTGCCATAACCGGGTCTCGGTTCCCCATTCTTTTGCATATTTATTAGATCAGAATATCCATCTACATAATCTTTTATCTAGACCCGAGGTACCGTTCTTGTCCCTGTGAGCCCATTGGAAATCATAATGAATCACGTCTGTCATTTGTGACTGTGATATTGACAAATTCCAGAAGTCTTTGCTTGAAGGTGTTTGACTGAGGAACTCTTGAGTCTTTCTGCATTAGGGGAAGGGGGGCTTATGAACACAACCACCTTCCCGGGGTAGATTCACAAATTCTTGAGCCATACTGACTGGCATGGCAGCCTTCTCCCCAGGAGGTTTCTTCAATTGCAGGCATTATTCTGGGTGTAAAACCTACCCCGTGTGACTTGGATGTACCCTCATCATTGTGAGTGTTGGGCTTTCTTTTTCCTTTGAGTACTCGCTTACTTTTCTTTTTTTTTTAATTTTTTTATTTTTTGAAGGAGGTACCAGGGATAGAACCCAGGACCTCGTATGTGGGAAGCAGGCAGTCAAATCACTGAGCTACACCCTCTCCCCTCCCTTATGCTCTGATGCAAGGAAATGCTTGAGGCTCATCTTGTAAGTTTCCTGTCCCTGTCCTAGAACCAGCCATTTCTTAAGGAGCCCTGGTTTCTTGTATGGGGAGGATGATTGGAAACCAATATATGGGTGCTAGTTTTCCTGCTTATTTTGAATGCTCTTCTCCCTATTTTTCTATCTAGTCGAATTCTTTCTTTCCAAGGATATAGTTTTTTCGAATTCAATCTATGCTCTTAAACTCATCATTTCCCCACTATAATAGCCTCTTAAGTGGTTGCTCTCTCCAATCTATTTCCCACTTAGCAACAAGAGAGGTTTTTATAAAATGCAGATCTCATAATGGCATTACCCTGGTTTTTAAAAACCTTCATAAGCTTACTATTGCCCTCAGGAGGAAGTTTAAACGACTTAATATTGTTGGAACTGTTTTTGGGATCTGGTTCCTATTTTCCTCTCCAATTTCATTTCGAAAGAACTCCCAACCACTTATATTCCACCCATAATGCAATAATTATATTTCCTGATGAGCCTTGGCATAGTTTATTCCTGGAACACAACCCTTGCTCCTCCCTTTTTGCCAAAACACACACACACGTGCGTGCACACACACACACAGGTGTGTACACTCTTCACTGGGTAGAGTCCTACTCAATTTTCAGATCACTTCTTAGGTGAACATCTTGTAGGAAATGTCCTCTATAATGTTTCCAGGTGGAGCTCCCTTCCTAAGCTCTGCCATAATGTCCCACATTGTGGTTTCCTGTTGCAGCACCCATCAAAATGGCCAACAAGCACCTTTCACTTGTCTCTTCTCTCTGGACTGTACACTCTGTGATAGCGGGCACCATCTACGTTTGTTGCATCATGGTATTATCAACACTTATCACGGTGGCTGGCATTAGATATGCACGAAAGAAATATTTGTATAGGGAATTAATATGCATCTCTTGATGTATTCCCCATCATGTTATGCTCAAAGATACAGTGATCACTGACATGTTTCCTAAGGAATATGGTTTGCCAAATGTTAAATATATATTAACTTTTTGTAGGCAGAGCATCTCTCAGTATGTGAAACATACCCTCCATAAGGGAAAGATGTAAACAGTTAATGAAACCCATTTATTGTTACTTTCCATAAGGCACAGTTCCTGGCCTCCTTTTTTCCTCGTTTCCAAAATGAAAACAGAAAGAAGAGTATGGTTCTGGACTCTTTGGGATACGTTCTCATCTAGTATATGTGCATTGCTTGGTTCAGGGGCCTGAGAGACCAGCCATGGAGAACTGGACAAGAATTCTAAGGCTGCTGAGAAATTCACAGCTGTACTTCATGGTTGAGAATAGAACATGGCCTCAGAGGTCTTTCCAGACAAGCTTCAAAACTCCCACAGTTCTATCCTGACAGGTAAAACTCACACTAACCAAGACTCCAACATAAGAAAAAGTAGATATGGTCTGATATTGCTCACACTCACCCTTTTTTATCCAGAGAACAATTTGGTGTCTTTTAAATATGTTTCCTTGGGAAACTAGGGCAGTCGTTTTTGCTCTCATGTAATATGGTTTTATATGAGGTTGCCCGAGTCACCAGAATGGAAATGATTTCTGCTCCTCCCATATGCACTGCAAAAAATGATCTTCCTTTAAATCTGATAGTGTATTATAAGCATTCCCTCCACTGCTCTTATCTTAGCTCAAGTCTCCTTGGATGGTGAAATGGAGAGAATATCAATAGTCTGCTTCTAGAAGATAGTTTTTCCAAGAGAGAGGGTAAGCCTGCCACAATTTTTCCAGGTTTCTTTCATGAAGAAAGCCTGTGCTTGTATATCAGGCTTGGAAGGTAAGTAAGACTTTTACCTTGGAACTAAAAAGAGTTAACTGGGTATATGGGTCTTAAATGCCTGACCTGTTTGGTCGAGTGAGGAAATTAAAAGAGCTGAACACCCTGAAACATATGGTTTGCCCAGCCTCTGGAAGCCATGTTGACTTTGCCTATATGATGTCTTTCTTGGCCACACTAAATTAGGATGACTAAGGATTTAATTTTTTTCCCTATTTTTTATCTTTGAAGGCTCAGGTTAATGATTTTTTGAATACCCTATATTAATTATTGCTCACCCACTTGGACAACGCGCCCTGTGGCCCAGGTGTGAATTTCTTTATGGCCTGTAGGGTTATCAGATAAAATACAGGATTCCCACTAAATTTTAATTTTAAATGAACAACAAATAATTTTTTAGGGTAAGTACGTGATATGTATACAATTTTGAGATATATCTATGCTAAAAATTATTTGTTATCTATCTGAGATTTAAATTGTACTAGGCATTCTGTGTTTTTATTTGCTAAATTTGGTCAAAATATCTTTAAAAGGTTAATTATTAATTAAATAAAGTGGAAAAGGACATCTTAAAGGGAGAAGATGTGTTCATTTCACATTTACAAAGTCAGTTTTGGCTGTCTCGGATCCCAAAATTTGTGAAGTCAATTAAAAAAAAAAAGGAGCCACCAGCACTGCTTTTTTTTTTTTTACATTAATAATGCATTCCTGCACAAATTATTGAGATATTTAAATTATATGAAAATGTCTGAGTTTCTGTCTCATTCCTGTTCCCCTATCAAGATTTTAAAAGTAACCTAAGCAAAATAAATATAAATGTCTTTGCACATAGTTTAAAGTTTGACTTCTTTTCTTTTATACTGTACCTTCAAAGCCTCAACTATCTTCTCTTTTCTTTTGAAGGGTTTTTAATGCCAATTTTGTCCATTACTCACCTTTCCTACGCTTTTCTCCTCAGCTAGATTCTTTTTTCTGCCACTTAGACACAGATCTCAAGAGACATTAGAAGTATCTAATATTGACAGAATTATTCTTGGCATTGACATAGCATTTAGGAATTATTTTAACTATTTAAAAAGTTTGGCTTGAGAAGTTTAAGAATCCAAGCAAGTTATGTGCATCTTGTCTTTTTGTTTCTGCTTGAAGTCTACGCTAGTCTTTTTTTTTTAAATTAATTAATTAATTAATTTTTTATATATCTATATACATTTTTAGGATACATTGATTACACAAATGTTACACAGAGATTCCAGGAGTACCCATATGCCACCCCCCCACCCCTCCCACAACCCCCCACATGCACATCCCTAAGTGTGGCATAACGCCTCTGATAGTTACACACATTTTGGGGCTTTGCCATCAGACATAGATCACAGTTCAGGCCA
>PVKH010031346.1:0-12338 GCA_004027955.1 Chaetophractus vellerosus
TTTCAGAAATTGCAGAAGTCTCTCAAGCATAAAATGTATGGCTTCTATTGAGTTTGAACTTTATGCTTGAAGTGATGTACAAGCTGTCATCATTAAAGTAAGACTGGGAGATCCAAGATGGTGGAGTAGGGAATGACAGGCTGTACTCTTCCTCCAGAAGCTATGGGAAGGCAGGTAAACACTGGCAATTCTGAAGACTTAGAATAAGTGGAAACAAGTTTTAAAGATGACCCTTAGCACAAAGCCAAACAAAAATAAAATCCTAGGGAAGAGAAAAAAACCTGACCAACAGAATAAATTCATCAAGATAAACAGATTCCTAGACATTAGCAAAATAATCACAAGCCATACTAAGAAACAGGAAGATATGGCCCAGTCAAATGAATAAACTAAAAAGCAGAAGACACGGAATATGTAACAACTAATCAACGATGCCAAACAAATCTCCTAAATCAACTCAATGAGATGAGGGAAGAGATAAAGGATATTAAGAAAACACTGGGTGAGCATACAGAAGAAGTTGCAAACATACATTAAAAAATAGCATATCTTATGATAATGAAAGGCACAACAGAAGAAATTAAAAATATGCTAGAATCATACAACAGCAGGTTTGAACAGGTAGAGGAAAGAATTAGTGACATGGAAGATAGGACATCTGAAACCACACAGATAGAACAGATAGACAAAAAAGGGGGAAACATCAGCAGAGACTCAGGGAATTGAATGACAGCATGAAATGAACAAATATATGCATTATGTGGTATCTCAGAAAAAGAAGAGAAGGGAAAGGGGGCAACAGGCATGTTTGAGGAAATAATGGCTGAAAATGTACCATCTCTTATTAGGGACATATATGTACATGTCCAGGAAGCACAGCATATTCCAAACAGAATAAATCCTAGCAGACCTACTCTGAGACACATACTAATCAGACTGTCAAATGCCAAAGATAAAGAGAGAATCCTGAAAGCAGGAGGAAAAAAGAGCTCCATCACATTTAAGGAAAACTCTAAGATTAAGTGCTGATTTCTCATCTGAAACCATGGAGGTGAGAAGGCAGTGTTTGGGGAAAAAAAAATGTAATCGAAAATTCTGTATGCAGCAAAACTGTCCTTCAAAAGTGAGGGAGAGATCAAAATATTTACAGATAAGCAGAAATCAAGAGAATTTGTTAACAAGAGTCCTGCCCTTCAAGAAACACTAAAGGTTGGTCCGGCTGTAGCCCAATTGGTAGGGTGCCGTTTTACCACATAGGAGGCCCCGGGTTCGGTTCCCAGAGCCTCCTCGAGCAGGCAGACTGCCTTGAGAAGGCACGCCGCTGCGGGCAGGGCAAAGCCGCCACAGGCAGGGCAAGCCGCTGCACGGTGAGCTGACTCGGCAGGTCGCCGCAGCGGGGAGAGACAAGCGGACACAGAAGAATGCAAAAAATGAACACAGCAAGAACAAGCAGAAAGCGGGGGATATGTAATAAATAAAAAAAATAAATCTTAAAAAAGAAAGAAAGAAATACTAAAGGGAATTATGCAGGTTGAAAAGAAAAGACAGGAGAGAGGTTTGGAGGAGAGAGGAGAAAGTAAGGTTATTAGTAAGGGTAACTAAAAGGGTAAACAGAGAAACAAAAAATATGACGTATATAAGCCGAAAGAAAAAGTGGCTTAAGTACTGCGTTTAGAGTAATAGCATTGAATGTTAATAGATTAAACTCCCCAATTAAGAGACAAAAACTTTCAAAATGGATAAAAATATGACCACTCTATGTGCTATCTAGAAGAGACTCACCTTAGTTTCAAAGATAGAAATAGGTTGCAAGTGAAAGTTTAGAAAATGATTTTCCATGCAAAGAGTAACCGAAAAGGGCTGAGGTAGCTACACTAATACCAGACAAAAGACTTTAAATGCAAAACTGTTGTAAGAGACAGAGAAGGACACTAAATATTAGTAAAAGGGGCAATCTACCAAGAAGAAAGATCATAAATATTTATGCACCTGACCAGAATGCCTCAAAACACATAAGGTAAACACTGGCAAAACTGAGGGGAGAATGGACACCTCTACAATCACAGTAGGGGATTTCAAAATACCACACTCAGCAATAGATAGAGCATCTTGACGTAACATCAATATAGAAAGGAGAACTTGAATAATATATTAGAGGAAATAGACCCAAGGGATGTATACAAAACACTGCACCCCCAAACAGCAGGATATACATTCTTCTCAAGCACTTATGGATCATTCTCCAGGATAGACCATGTGTTAGGTCATTGAACAAGTCTCAAGACTGGAATTATACAAAGCACTTTCTCTGACCACTACAGAATGAAGCTGGAAATCAATAATGAGTGGAGAACTGGACAATTCACAAATATATGGAAGTTAAACAACACACTCCTAAACAATCAATGGGTCAAGGAGGATATTGCAAGAGAAACCAGTAAATATCTTGAAGCGAATGAAAAGGAGAACACAATATGTCAAAACTTATGGGATGCAATGAAGGCAGTGCTAAAAGGGAAATTTATAGACCTAAGTGACTACATTTTAAAAAAAAAATAGTTAAAATCAATCACCTGACTGTATATCTGGAGGAAATAGAAAAAGATCAGAAAACTAATGCCAAAACAAGCAGAAGGAAAGAAAGATTAGAGCATAAATAAGTGAAATTGAGAATAAAAAAACATGAAAGAATTTTTTAAAAACCAAAAGCTGTTTTTTTTTTCCGAGAAAATTAATAAAATGGACAAACCCTTAGCTAGCCTAGCCGTAGACCCAAGGACACAAATAGGTTGCAAGTGAAAGGTTAGAAAATGATTTTCCATGCAAGCAATAAACAAAAAAGGGCTGGGGTAGTTATACTAGTATCAGACAAAACAGATTTTAAATGCAAAACTGTTTTTCTTTCAAGGAAAAAGAGAAAATGCAAATAAAATCAGACACGAGAGAAAGGACATCACCACCAGTGATCCCACAGAAATAAAGAGTATCATAAAAGGATACTATGAAAAACTGTGTGCCAACAAGTTGGACAACATAGATGGAATGAACGACTTTCTAGAAACACACGAACAACCTACCCTGATGAAAGAAGAAATAGATTTTAACAGACCAATCACAAGTAAGGAAATTGGATCAGTCTTCAAAAACCTCCCTACCAAGCAAATTCTACCAATCATTCTGAAAAGAACTAATACCAACCCTGCTCAAACTCTTCCAAAAAATCTTAGAGGAGGGACATCACCTAACTCATTCTATGATGCCAACATTACCCCAATACCAAAGCCACATAAAGACAATGCAAGAAAAAAAAATAAAGACCAATGTCTCCATTGAACTTAGATGCAAAAATCCTCAACAAAATACCTCAAATCGAATCCAAGAGCACATCAAACAAATTATACATCACAATCAAGGGGGTTTTAACCCAGGTATGTAAGGGTGAATGAACACAAGAAAATCAGTTAATGTAATATACATCAACAGATCAAAGGAGGCAAATTACATAATCATTTCTACTGATGCAGAAAAAGCATTAAAAAAATTCAGCATCCTTTTTTGATAAAAACACTTTGAAATATAGGAATAGAAGGAAATTCCCTCAACATGATAAAGGGCATATATGAAAAACCCACAGCTTATATCACACTCAATGGTGAAAGGCTGAAGGCTTTCCCTCTAAGATCCAGAACAAGACAAGGATGCCCACTGTCACCACTGTTATTCAACATCATGTTTGAAGTGCTTTCTGGGGCACTTAGGCAAGAAAAAGAAATTGGGAAAGGAAGAAGTAAAACTTTCACTGTTTGCAGATGACATGATCCTATATATACAAAGTCCTGAAAAATCTACAACAAAGTTTCTAGAGCTGATAAATGAGCTCAGTAAAGTGGCAGAATATAAGAAACACATGCAAAAACCAGTAATGTTCCTTTACACTAGTAATGTGCAATCTGAAGAGGAAATCAAGAAAAAAATTCCATTTGCAATAGCAACTAAAAGAATCAAATATCTATACATAAACTTAACTAAAGATGTAAAGGACCTGTACACAGACAACTACACAACATTGCTAAAAGAAATCAAAGAAGATCTAAATAAATAAAAGGATAGTCCACGCTCATGGATTGGAATACCAAATATCGTTAAGATCTCAATTCTACCTAAATTGATGTACAGATTAAACACAATCCAATAAAAATTACGAAAGCATTTTTTACACTAATGGAAGAGCCAATTATCAAGTTTGTTAGGGTAAGGGGACCTGAATAGCCAAAAACATCTTGAAAAAAAAAAAAAAGAAGTTAGAGGACTCATGTTACCTGTCTTTAAAGCATACTATAAAGCTCTAGTGGCCAAGACTGAACGGTATTGGCACAAGGATAGACATATGGACCAATGGAACCAAATTGAGGGTTCAGAAATAGAACCTCACATCTATGGCCAACTTATATTCGACAAGGCAGCCAAATCCACTCAACAAAGATAGAACAGTCTCTTCAAAAAATGATGCTGAGACAACTGAATATCCATATTCAAAAGAATTAAAGAGAATTCCTATCTCATACCCTATACAAAAATTAATTCAAGATGGATCAAAGACCTAAAGAACCAGGACCATAAAGTTCCCAGAAGATAATGCAGGGAGACATCAAGATCTTGCAGGAGGGCAATGGTATCACAAACTTTATGCCCAAAGCGTGAGCAATGAAAGGGGAAAGATAGCTAAATGAGACCTCTTAAAAATTAAAAACAAAAACAAAAAAACTTTTGTGTTTCAAAGGAGTTTGTCAAGAAAGTGAAAAGGTAGCCTGCTTAATGGGAAAAAATATTTGGAAACCACATATCCAATAAGGGTCTCATAGCCAGCATATATAAAGAAATCCCACAACTCCATAATAAAAAGACAAACACCCATTTAAAAAGTGGGCAAGAGACTTGAACAGACACTTTTCCAAAGAGGAAATACAAATGGCTATAAAGCACATGAAAAGATGCTCAATATCACTAGCTATTAGGGAAATGCAAATCAATACTACAATGAGGTATCATTTCTTACCTACTAAACTGGCTGCTATTACAAAAAAAACAAAAACAAAAACAAAAACAAAAAAACCCAGCAACCTACAAGTGTTGGAGAGGATGTGAAGAAATAGGAACATTTATTCACTGCTTGTGGGGATGCAGAATGGTGCAGCCACTGTGGAGAACAGTTTTGCGGTTCCTCAGGAAGCTAAGTATAGAATGCCATCTGATCCAGCAATCCCACTACCAGGTATATACCCAGAAGAACTGAAAGCAGGGACATGAACAGATATATGCACATCAATGTTCATAGCAGCATTATACACAATTGCCAAAAGATGGAAGCAACCCAGGTGTTCCTCAACAGATGAATGGATAAACAAAAAGTGGTATGTACATACAATAGAATATTATTCAGCTGTAAGAAGGAATGAAATATTGGTACATGCAACAACATGGTTGAACCTTGAGGACCTTATGTTGAGTGAAATCAACCAGATACAAAAGGACAGATATTGGATGATCTCACTGATATGAACTAAGGGATAGTGAGCAGAATCATGGAGGTAGAGTATGGAATACAGGTTACCAGGTTAGGTTGATTGTAATGGTTTGGAAATGGACAGTGATGCAAATATAATTAACAGTGCTGAATGAAGTATGAGTATAAAGGCGATTGAAAGGGGAAGTTTTGGCCATCCATAATTCTAGAAGAAAGCTGGAGGATAAAATGGGTGACTGTACTACTCAGTGAACTCTGGGGTGGCTAAGGATTGTGGTTACAAATACAAACATAAGAATGTTCTTTCAGGATCTATAATAAAGGTATGTAACTAGCACAGGAGTTGGTATTGGGGTGATGTATGGAGAAAATGCACCGAAAGCATACTTCTTTGGGCTATGAATGTATTTGAGTTGTCATAGGTATATTTTCTCGACAGATAGCTAACAAAATATTAAACTTCCATCCTGGGAAAGTCCTGCTACTTTCTCAAATAAAATGGCAAAATCTCTGGAATGTATAAGCCTTGCCTAACAAAAGAAAATAGGCCAATATTCCAAGCCCTCAATTTTAATGTTGCATTTATGAATCTCATTCACATAAAAATGAAAATTATAATTAATGTCTAAGAGTTATCTCATGAAAACCTCCTTGTTATTCAAAGGTGGTCTCTCTCCAAGCC
Source organism: Chaetophractus vellerosus (assembly GCA_004027955.1). NCBI lineage: Eukaryota > Metazoa > Chordata > Mammalia > Cingulata > Chlamyphoridae > Chaetophractus > Chaetophractus vellerosus. The sequence goes on from PVKH010031346.1 coordinate 6,207, forward strand.
AAACTCAGCAAATGAACTCATTACCTTCCTCCTGACGTGGGACATGACTCCCAGGGATAAGCCTCTCTGGTAACGAGGGATTATTACCAAGTGTTTACCAGTGATGCGTTTGGAAAAAGACCTTGACCAAAAGGGGGAAACATTATATAAAAAAGAGTTTTTATGGCTAAGAGATTTCAAAGTGAGCCAGAAGGTCATTCCAGAGGTCTTGCAGGCAGATTTCACTAACTGCCATAGTAAAGAAAGCCTCAAGCAATAGTACTCCCAAGGACTGTAAGGATGTCCAGACACCAGAGGCAAGCCATATAACCTCATGGAATCAACAACCCCTCAGCAGGCCCTACTTAGGAATACATGTCCTGATAAATCATAGACATACTCATTTATAATTCCCCTACTCACGATTCTTCCATTCCTTTTATTTGAACCTACACTTTTCAACATACCCATTAAATATATCTCTCAAAAACTTAAATATTTGGATTATTCATATGCCGTTTGAGCCTTGAATCCCAGCAGAGTTGCAGCCAACTCCTACTCTCTAATTCTTCAGGCTTGCTCTGGCCCTCCAACTAAATGATGATGATGGACAAGTCCCATCCCCCAAAAACAAGGAGTATTTACAACTGCAAGCAATACAATTTCTTCCAACTGCCCCATAATATCTAAGCCCTTTCTCAGCCTGCAGCAATCAGAATGGACATCGTCCCAAATCCCTCAAGACTGAAGAAAGAAGAATCATAAGGAGGGAATATAACCACAGACCAAAGTAGATTTATCACTGTAGTTATTATCTTGTTTTAACAGAAGAACTTGTAACATGATATAAAGATAGTGGTTGCCAGGGGTTCAGAAGAGAGCGGGGGAAGGGGTGAGAAGGTGGAACACAGGGCATTTTTAGGGCAGTGAAACTGCTCTGTATGCTACTGTAATGACAGACACATGATATCATACAATTGTCAAAGCCTATAAAACTGGACAGCACAAAGTGTAAACCACTAGATAAAGTATAGACTTTGGTTAGTAGCAATGCTTTAGTATTGGTTCATCAATTTTAACAAATGTACCTCACTAATGTAAGATGTTAATAATGGAGGAAACTGCGTGTAGATGGGTGAGTGGATGTAGAGGATGGGGTTATATGGGAATTCCCCATACTTTCAGAGTAATTTTTCTGTAAACCTAAAACTTCCCTAAAAATAGACTTTATTATTACAAAAAATTAAATGAAAAAAGAGCTTACAGCCTAGAAGAGGGAAAAAATAAAGTTTTAATCTTGGCACTAGAAAGGAGCTTCAAGTATTACAAACCAGAGAAACAACACAAAGAAGGGCTTGGCTATTCTTGCTGAAGTGGGATATTCTAGCCATTTTTGCTGGTTAACACGAAAACCCAATAGTTCCCTCATACTGATCTGAGAACAAAAGCCAATGAATGGAAACAAAGAAAAATAAAGGCAGCACAATGGGTTTATAAGAAAATTAAATTTCTATGATTTATTCTCACAATGGGGATGTTAAAATGGCCTTTCCTTTGAAAAAAGATGAAAAACATTACTTTCAAAATGTCCTTATATCAAAATAATAAGTTAACATGCACAGGCTAGTTCCCCATTAACTTTTTAAAATTCATGCTTGAAATCTCCTAGTGGCTCTGAAGGTCTATATAGAAGCAGCTTGCTTGGGTCGGGGAAATCTGCTTGGGGGATGGAGATTAGACTTGCTTTGAAGCCACATTTGCACGGCCCCACACACAAGACAGAAAAATCATCTCTTTTTAAAACCAGGGGAGGCCAGGGGAGGGTGCTTAAATGGCCCCAAGCTGCACCTCAGTTACCACCACCGATGACATAAAATGTCCTAGAACCCCCGTACAAGCCTTTAGCGGGGTTCTGGGAATTGCACTCACTCATTCCCTGGAAGCAGTGTTCTCAGAACTACGGAGCCAGGGGCAGAAGTTTCAAAGGGCCAAGAGTTTTAAAGCCCTTGGGAAAGAAAGAGCTCTTGAAACAACATTTTTTTAAAATGGAGGGGGTGGTCTTCCTTTGGAATGCTTCTTCCCCACGAAACGCCCATGCAGGCTTGGGGCGGCCCCCTCCCCCCAGGATGGAAGGCTCCTCCATCCTGAGAAGGCCCGAGTGGGCAGCCTGGGTAACCTCTGCTCTCGGTCTCAAGGAGAAAAGTGTCCCCCAGCGGGGCTCCTTTCATTAGTTTTACCTTTCTACCTCTTCTCCCGGTAACACTGGTACAATGTAGAGAGCAAAGATTGGAGTGAGAGGCTTCGGAAAGGGTAGTAAGGGGACTGGGTTTCTAGTGAAGGCCTCAGTTCACAAGGGCACCTGACCCTATAAGACCTGGCTTCTCTGGTTTCTAACAGGAGATACACAGTCTCCTGGCTTGAAACCCTCATAACTCACCTACTAGACTCCATACTGGCGGCTCCCGTGTCACTGCCCTCCAGATTCACATTTTCATCTTATTATGCCACCTGCTTGTCTGTCCCGAAAGCCCTGAAACTCCATTTGTCCAAACAGAATTTAGCATCTTCCTGTCTAGGTCTGCTTCCTCGCCTTTACTTCTTCACCTTTATTATGTTTTTGTTAGTCAAGTAACAGATCATTTGTAGAAGAAGAAAACCCAGAAGGCAAAATAACTAAACTTAAAAAAGAGAGAAATAAGCAAAAATATGACATTTTAAAATTGGGATGAAATTCACATGACTTAAAATGAACCGATTTAAAGTGAACAATTCAGTGGCATTTAGGACATTCACAATGTTGTGCAACCGCCACCTGTATCTGGTTTCAAAACATTCTCATCACCCAAAAGAAAACCAGGTTCCATCCAGCAGATGTTCCCCATCCTTCTCTCCTTTCAACCCTTGCCAACCAGCAGTGCTTGTTCTGTCTCCACGGATTTACCTATTGTGGAGATTTCATATAAATGAAATCATGCAAAAAGAGAATTTAAAACTTTATTTTTTAAGAAGTTAACCTTATTTTTTTCAATTCTATATTCACCGATAACTATTTATATCAATATATATGATGGAAACGAGTGCATTTTCCTATTTGCATGAACATCTATTTTAAGGAAATCTAATATTGGATGATATTCCAGAAAAATCTCATCCCCAGATATCATTACAGGCAGGGTATTGAATAGAGAAGGCCAACTGTACAGAAAGAAAATTCTTTGATGAAGCTTTACGGTCATTGTGGACTTCTGAGCTCTCTCCCTCTACTACCTTTGCCTACTTCTCATAAAAGCATAAAAATCGGGGTAAAGAGAATGGGAAAATAACTGCCAAAGTATCAGTACAATAAGTTAGTAACCAGAAAGCCGATTTCATTAATAGCATACTTCTGTGAACAGGGGTCATTTGTCTCTTTTACCAGGCATGTGAAACATGCTGTTCTTATTTGGACGATAACTTTCTCCCTAAGTCAAGCAGCTGGTGAGGCTGTGGAACTCACCCCGATAAGAGTGTCACACCTCATAAGCCAGCAGAAACTTCTTCTCCAGCAACGGAACTGCTTGTAGGATATGACACTGGTGTTTGCAAAGCTTTTGAAAGTGGAACAGGGAGAGGATTTTTGTTTTGTTTTCTTTTAGTTGGGGTAGTTGATATGGTCTAAATCAGGGGTCCTTAACCTTTTCTGTTCCACGGACCCCTTTGCCAGTCAGGTGAAAACCATGGACCTCTTACTAAGCCCACACTATACTGTGCATTATTTAATAAATACATCACACCCGCACCAACACGTCCCCACAAAATAGTGTTTTTTTGAATTTCAATTCAAGCTCACGGACCCCTGGTTAAGAACCCCTGGTCAAAGTTAGACCATCAACAAAAACAAACCTTTGCAGATTATGTCTCCCATGGAGGAGTGCCCCCTAGTGGAAATATTTTGAGAACCAGGTTAAAGATGAAAAAAGTCATTCTTGACTTCCCAGCTGTTCCCAACAGATGCAATTAAAGTACCCCATTTAAACCTCATGAGTGTAAATGAATATTCCCTACTTCAGGGCCAAGAGCTCTGCCCCAAGCATCACTTGATTCTCAAATAGAAGGATGCTACATTTTCTCAATCACCAGCTGACCTGTGTGGTTGAAAGAAACAAGAACTCACCAGGTCGCCAGGAATTTGCTTCTAGGTCTAACACTTGCTTGCCATTTATTTCTCTATCACTTAGAGTATTTCCTCCGCACCTTACTGACTGTTCCTCTTCCCTTTTATTAAATAAAGTAGTTTCGTAAAACGGGGTCAGTGTACATCGGCCAGCAAGGTTTTTACGGTTTTCCTAACTTGTTTTCTAAAAGTAGAAGACAACTGGCTTATGGCAATTTTCTGGTTAACACACACACAACGCACAAGCCAAGAGCAACAGAAGGAGCTGGAGAGGACATAAAACAATGCTTATGAGTCCCTCCTCACTGCTGTGGGTCAGATCTGAAACGCACACAAGGCTTAGCTGGAGCAATTACGCAAGCCGTTTCTCCTCTCCAGTGAGAACCACTTCCGCGGCCCAGGCCTCTCCTGATCTCATTTATCCACCTTCCAGCTCTCACGGACACCAAGCAGGGAGCAGAGGGTTGCTGTCTCATTGCCCCAGCAAAGTAAGAGGGGAATGCTCCACGGGGATGTGGCTGCTCACAGTTTCTGAGCTTTCTATGGAATTATGCATGAGAAATAGTTTTGTTCCCCCACAGCTAACATTACCTTAACTCTATAGAAACGTTTCACAAAACCTAGAACCTTTCTCTTGCCAACCATTGTGGGAGGTAATTTCAGCCCTGTCTGGATTCAAATTTCTAGACATAGAATCTCAAAAACTCTATCAAAGCACAACGCCCTAGATTTCGGACGTCTTATTGACTATGCACAGACACCTGGGACTTAGCATGTCTGCCGTATCCCAAACCTCGCAGAACAGATTCGGCTGTGGACAAAGGCCACTGCCTTCCCACCAGAGTCATGACACCGAGGGCGTTTAATACAGCCTCCTCTGGCAGCAGGCAAGAGGCTGGAATGCCAGGTCCTCAGAGCTTCCCTGCTGACAATCAGGCTTCTTCCAGTTTTAAGGTGGGGGAAGCGGCAAGCTTTTTAAACTGAGCAACTTCCATTCCGAGTTTCTTATGCTGCCTCTTCTCAGTGTCATCCTGACTTCTTTACCCTCCTCAGCCCCCGAAACTCTCCTTGTCACGAGAGACGTGTGGGCATTAGGAATAGCCAGTCAGCAGGCTCTGGGGCCACGCGGGGCATTTCGGGGTCTTGTGCAGCTCCTGGATAAGAGGAAAGAAAAGAGAATGCTCTTCCTGCTCTGGTTAAAGGAATTACTATGTTCTTTCAAAAAAGCCCAAATGAAATATGACAACCTAGAGACACTTGAGGGAGCTCTAAACATCAGTGACAGGGAAAATGCTGACAGGGTGGACTCGCCCACCGAAAAGGGAAGTTAATGTCTGGGGGGTAATGTCGGAGGATTTGGCTTTCGCTGGTCAGAGTGAATGTTGGTCCCGAGCAGCTGAGAGGTGATGGTATCCATACAAGACTGTGTGTGTGCACGTGTGAGTGTGCGAGAGTGCGTGTGCATGCGTGTGTGCTTGGCTGTGTGAGCATGAAAACACATGCATGTGTGTATATGTGGTTGTGTATATTGGCTGTGTGTATGTGTATGAGTGTGAGTATGAGAGTGTGTGTGCTTGGCTGTGTGTACGTGTGAGTGTATGAGTGTGTGTGTGCTTGGCTGTGTGAGTGTGAAAGTATATGCGTGTGTGTGCGCGTGAGAGTATGTGGTTGTGTATATTGGCTGTGTGTACGTGTATGAGTGTGTATGTGTGTGCATGTGCTTGGCTGTGTATGTGAGTGTATTTGTGTGTGTGCGTGTGTGTGTGTGTGTGAATGAGTGTGTGTTTGTGTGGTTAGGGGTGGGGAATGATTCAAAACTATCCTTAACATTGACTCCTTAGCCAAAAAACGAGGCCAATTATTCTTGGCTTCCCTAAGACCTCTGAAAAGCAAACCCTGGACATCCTTTCTTGGAGAGTTCTTTTAAGCAGAAGGATTCAAGAGACTGGAGAATAACAAAAGAACGATCAGATCAAAGCAGCGAAGGCTCCTTCAAGCTG
>PVKH010031347.1:0-12342 GCA_004027955.1 Chaetophractus vellerosus
CCCTCCTTCCAGTTCCTGGGACAGCCCTGGCTCCCTCTTGCCCCAGAGTCTGAGCACTAACTGCGCCCCGGCCTGGACTGCTCTTCCTCCCATCTTCCCCTGGCTGGCTCCTTCTTTTCATTCAAGTCTTAGCCTAAACGCCCCCTCCTCAGGGGCACCTCCCCTGACCATTGAGTCTAAACGCACCACCACGTGGTTTTCAATCACAACATGGTTTTTAAATCCCCCGCACAGCACTTTGTCTTAGCAGATGTTTCTCCTTTGCTTCTTTGTTTATCGTCCGTCTCCTCCCGCAGGAATGCTTTGTTTGCTGCTGCGTCCCCAAGATCTATGACAGCACCTGGCAAAGGTAGCCCGCAATAAACACTTGTGAAATGAACAAATGGGTGCCTGAATCCTTCCCCTCCTTCCAAGGAACAGCAGGCGTGAGTACTGAGCTCCGTGCTAAGCACTGTGCGTCCTGGGATCATGCTGCAACCCCACGAGGGAGGAGCCAACATTACTCTCTACCTCTGTTAGTGATGACGAGTCTGAGGCTCAGAGAGACGGAGTGATCTGCCAGGGGCCACCCGCCCAGTCAGTGCCCACCTGCTGACCCCCTGTCCAGTGCTCTCTTCACCTTGCCTCCCAATGCCAGGAAGCCCTCCAGGGTGAGCCTGGCCCTGTGGAACGGGGGCTTGGAGGCAGGCAGCAGCCTTGAGGCCTCCACCTGGCCCCAGGGGTGGGGCTCCTGAATGTCTACCTAGGAAGGGCTCAGGGGCAGCAGTTGGGTTAGAAGGGCACACAGGATGAGTCTGCAGAAGCACACACTCTTTCTGCTTAGATAGTGGGTTTATTTGGGGCGGCTGGGGGCAGATGGAGCTTGTGGAGGGAGGGACTGAAGCCATCCCATCCTTTGGAGGGAAGGGCCCTCATGCATGGGCTCAGGGGCATGCTAGTTTCCTTGCTGCAGTACCAGGAGGCTTCTTCCTTCAGGTGGCCATGAATGTCACGCCCTTCCTGGCCTGCTGGAGTGGAAAGAGCACCACCAGGGTGGCAGGACCCTTCCATTAGATGTTCACAGCTGGGCACAAGAGCTCTCAATGCTCACAGATGACACTTCTCTGGAGCAGCCCTAAGGTGACAACGACGACGGCAGCTGGCATGCCAAAAGGCTACCTCATCCAACTCTCCCAATAGCTGTCCTAGTTAAGGATTATTGTCACCTCCATTTTATAGTTGAGGAAAAGGGGCCCACAAGGTGAGATAACTGGTCTCAAGAAGCATAGCTAGGGGGCAGATGTGGCTCAAAATGGTCGGGTGTCCATCTCCCATATGGAGGGACCTGGGTTCGGTCCCCGGGATCTCCCAGTAAAAATAAAGAAAAACATAGAAGGCACATGGGCTGCCAGGCCCCACCGAGCCATGCAGCAAGATGATGACATAACAGGAGAGTGACACAAGGGAGAGCCAAGATGAGACGCACTGAAAAACCAGGAACTAAGGTGGCACAGGCAGTAGGACACCTCTTCCCCACAGGGGAGGTTCCCAGGATCGAATCCCAGTGAAGACAGGAGGAAAAGGATGGGAGGAGAGGGCAGGAAGCGGACAGAGAGTTGCCCAGTGAATGGACACAGAAACAGCAAAAACGGCAGGGGGGGGGGCGTAAAAATGGATAAAAAGTAAATAAAAAAATAAAAGGAGCACAGCTAAGAAGTGGCAGAGGTGGCCTTTGAGCCCACGCTCTTCACCATCACTCCACACTATCTCTCTCCAAATGACCCACTGCAGGCAGTCGGCTAATGACTTCCCGAGAATCCATACTGAGCTCAACAAAAACTCTGGGGAAGGAAGAAGAGAAGAGCTGGTACAGACAACCAGAAGCTCTGCAGCAGCCGCTACAGGGAGACGAAGGAACATGGCAAGGTTCTGTCCTTTGATGTTTTTGAAGTACCCTGGCCACAAAGATGTATGGAAATGGCTATGTGCATTTCATTATCTTTGAACGGGACTGAAGTTACAAATGGAGACCCGTGATGAGTGAAACCAGTTTATTGCAGTGCACACCCCAAGGCGACATCGAGGAGGCCTTTGAGATGAAGCGGCTGCCAGCTGGTGACATTTTTATTGACTTACCAATGATTCTGAATGATTACGTTTTCCTAGAAGATCAGTAAGCAAGCAAATGAGGAAAAAGGATCAAACTGCCCCAGCTACCTGACTGCATGTAGAATGTTTCAGAAGCCCTCATCCCCACTTTTAAAACCAAGTTTCCATCAAGAAAGGTCAAACTTTCAACTCCCATAACTCTTTCCAACTGCGCTCTCTGTGACTGTTGGCTTATTCCAGTGGCTATTCCATAAAGGAAAATTTTAACAAAACGTAGCTTCTCTTCTCCGTGCCTCCTCCAGCCATGCCTGCCTCACGTAACAGACTAACGTTTTCCAATTTGATTCCACATTCCCCCAGCCACTTAAAGACAAAGGCCTTAAGACCAGAACACTACTGCTCACCTGGCTAGCCACTCCTGGCTGATGTTATCAGTGGCTTCCCTTTTTTCAGCTGAAAGAAGAGAGCACTCACTGTAGGATCCAGGATATTTGGCTTACAACTTGGTCATTGTGGTGGCTTGGAGCTAAGTAACCCAGAAAAGCTTGTTCTTAAACCTCAGAAAGTGCACTGTAGCTAGCTGTGTTCAAGTCTGTTTCCCCTGCCAGACAGGGGCTCCTGGTAGAGGGGACCGTGGAGGGCAAGACCATCTCTCCCTCATCTTTGCATCTCCAGAGCCTGCAATGAGTGAACATAACACTCATCCTAGGGCTTCCTCAGTGTTTGATGAATGAATGAATAACAACCTTTCGAGATGCAGAGATATGGAATCACCAGGTACAGAAGCAGCAGCCCCAGTAGCAGTCATAATACAGCATCCCAAGGCCAAAGAGAATCCCAGGAACCCTCACATTCTACAGGCACAATTGCCTTGGACCAACGACTATCTCCAACTCTCAAAATTTTCCAAGGAAAAAGGTTTATCCTCAGTTTCCCTTGTTTTGTTTTGTTTTTCCCTAATTGCCCCCCCCCAACACACACACTAGAAAAATTCTCTTTGTCTATGTTCTTACCGGCCTATTTAAATTGTATTTCCCTTTGTTCTCCTCCCATAGGAGACATGAAAAGAGCAGCTCCCAAAAATTATCCTCTCAAAAAGAATTCTCCCAGAGTCTAAAAAGAAAGCCCTGAGGCCAGAAGTTCCAAGTTATTTTGCCTTCTGTAGTGTCTACAGAAAGGATGAAGTTCGGGCACAGCCCGCTAAACTAGAGGGGTCCTCTGGGGTGTGGAGCAGGGCAGGAAGGTAAAAAGAGAGGAGGGAAGCAACCTAGAACCCGTGAAAATGTTTGTTGATTGGATCGTTCGCATCCTTTAAAACTCACTGTTCCTGGTACCCACCTCTCTGTCAACCACAAATCCATGCAGACGGTGACAACGGTTGGGTGATGGGCCACACACAAAAGTGAAATCAAACCTGAACCACACTCTCACAAAAATGCCAGCACCCTGCTGACATGACTCATGACATCTTTCTAGCCAAGAGAGAAGGTGTTTGATTATTCTCTCTTGAGCTCAAAATGTGCTGTTTTAGGCACTGGAGACATGCCATCTAGTTTAATTCTCACCCTGGGAGACAGTGCCATTATCATCATGCCCACTTTATAGAGTGAGTAAGTGATCTGCCCAAGGTCACATGGCCAATAAGTGGCAGAGCAGGATTTGAACCTGGCAGTCTGGGCCCTTAACTGCTGCACCTAGTATGTGGGGCAGTGGCTCTTTCCTACCCGCCCAGCTGCTCTGCCCAGCCTAAAGATCAGGGGTTTTCAAAGCATGTTCTCTACCCTCGACCCCTGCCCATCATTGTACACACATGGCTCCCAGGGCCAAGCCCCACCCGGGGGGCCTGTTGGGCTGGACTCAGCCCTTGGCACAACCACTGGTGTCCTGAAAGGACTGCTGACACTGACTCCTTCTCCTTGGGCCAATGTGACCCATTTTCCAGCCAGCTTGCACCTCTGCCCCCTAGATTCAGATATCTGCAGGGCAAATGGCTTGAGGCTGGGAGTGATGCAGCTGCTAAAGGCACGTGCAGTCCTCGATGTGTATGGTTGTCAAATTAATGTCTGCACACTGTAAAATGGCTCACTCAAGATCATTATCATCCACACATATATATCTCACCAGACTGGTATCTAGAGAGTTCTGCCTGGCTGATTTTCTCTGTTCTTCTAACCACTCACTCCACAACTAAATGTTTCACAAAGCCATTTCCTACCAAAATATTTATGTTCTTGAATGTTTATTAGCCTCTCTATCATGATCAAGCTCAAGATTTTATGAGCACTCTATACCAACTGTGAATTAAATACATAATTTCTAATCCATCAAATTCCAGTTTGGTGCTACATTTGTCTCTATTACATCATGGCAGTTATCACGGGCTCCCAACCGATGACAACAGAACACATTTGTCCAGGCGCAGCCAAAGTGATTGACATTTCAATCCAGAAGCAGCCACAGGGATTTGGTGATTGCCACTGATAGCTGGAGACAAGTTTCCATGGCTCACTGGCATGGTCAGAGGCTTCAGATTTAAGGGCCACCTATCCACATTCCACCACCAAGGCCCTCTCCAACCCACCCATCTCTGGGAAAGGAGGGCCCACCATATCACAGCAGATGAAGAAGACAAATGAGAGGAAAAGGAAGACTGCTTTTCTTCTCTGATGAGCAGTACAAAGTCTCCCAGTGTGTGCCTGGGGGCTTATTATCCAATCCAATCCTCTCTGGGAAATATCAAAGGAACAGTAGTTTACAAAGCCTGGTATGAAAATTGTAATTGCTACCATTTATTGTTCACCAGGACATTTACCTATATGACCTCAATGAACCTAATAGCAGCTTTGTGTGGTATTAGTCCCGCCTTGCAAATGAAGAAACCGACTCTCTGAAAGGTGAAATAACTACAAAGAGGTGGAGCTAGTTCCTGTCTCCAGACCTTTGCCCTTGCTGTTTCCTCTGACGTCCCTTGGCCTCCTCCCACTCATCCTGGGAGCTAAAGCAGCCTGCAGTTGTGTTATTATCAATCAGTTTCCTGCCTGTCTCCCGCCCTGGAGCGGAGCTCCTGCTCACAGGGCTCCCAGCACACAGCATTCACTGAGTATTTGCTGATTGAAACCCAGGTCTATTGGACTTCAAAGCTCATGTTTTTAGCAAAAAACCTACCACTTCTAGAAAATGCCATGGAAATGCTGGCCAGCAATCTGTTCCAGGGGAACTGAACTGGCCTGTTTCCAGGTGGAGCTCTTATGCCTATCTTTTTCCTAGGGTACAACTGTTGTTACAGAGGATGGACGATCCTGACATGTTTCTACCACCCGGGGACTGGACACGCAGTCTGAGCTGAGCTGAGAGCTTCCAGAGATAAACTTTCCCGAAAACTAGATGCAGGGGACCCACCTCAAACCGCAAGTCAGCCGACATACACTGCATGTAGCAGAGGTTCCATTAGCTTCCAAGTCCTCAAGGAGGAGGCTCAGGTCTCATGAGGATGACTTTCTCTTTTGATCATACTTGGCGTTCATGAGCCTGTCATATTTTGGTTTTGGCTAGCTGTTCAAAGCACTGAAAAATTGAAATAATTGTCATTACTTAAATACTATACATGTACACCAAAAAGTAACTGCTGTGAGTAGCACAACCATTCTTGACAGGAAACATTTGGACATATTTCAGATCGCCATTGATCCTAAGGAAAAGTATGCTCCCTAAAACCTGTTTTGTGATGTTAAACATTTCCATAGCACGAGCACGTGTGTGGTAATTCTGCTGAACTGCACCACCAACTTGGGTGAGGCTGCCGCTTGGCCCGGCTCCAGGCGCCATCAATTACATGGCAGTCCGGGTGTCCTCTGGAGTTGTGCAACACGGCATTCCTAAGCTTGAACCTTTGTTCCTTAGATGTTCTAGCTGTTTCCAAAGCTTACCCCACTTTTGGTCAAATGATGCTTTAGCTCCATCAGTAGAATTGGAACTCTAGGGCACTTTGGCAGTGCCAGTTGAATATAGAAATGCAACTCCACTTTTAGGGCTAGTTTTATGAATGCACAAAGACGTATGTACAGGATATTTATTGCAACACTGTTTGCAAAGTGAAAGAAAGAAAACAATCTAAATGCTCTTCAATAGGGGCCTTGTTAAATTAGTTGCTATATAGTCACAGGATGGAATATTCTGTGGTTGTTAAAGAATGAGGAGCAGAGCTATGTGTGATTGTATGGAAATACTTCAGAGATATTCTGGTAAGAGAAAAGAGAAATATAAAATAAAAGCATATATTTATAGTCCCATACTTGTGCAGAGAAATTCTCTAGGAATGTCCAAGAAACTATTAACAGTTGGTTACCTCTGGGGAAGTGGGTAGAGGGTCTGGGATGAGAAGAAAACATTTGTTTGCATTTTTATTATGACATATTTTGTTATATAAAAATAAGGTATGTAATATATAGTCATTCAGGCCACAAATATTTATTGAGCACTTACTACATGCCAGACATTATTCTAGGAGCTTGAGATATATTGGTGAACAAAACAAAGATTCCTGGCCTGAAAGAATTTCTATTCTGGCAAATGCTTATGTGAAACATAATAATAAAACTAACTCTGTGAACCTACCACCTGAGGAAGAAATGCATCATCCTGATATTGACAAAACACTCTGGATGCTCCTAACGAATTCCATCCCTCTGTCTATGGAGGAAAACACCATGACGGATTTTTAAATTTTGCCTATGAGTACCTAAACAACACATTGCTCGGTTTTGCTTGTTTATGGACTTTATAAACATGGTATCATACTGTAGGTGTTCTTTTGCAACTTGCTGTTTTCACTTAACATTATTTCTCTTAAGATTCTTTCATGGGAACCAGCTGTGGCTCAATTGGTTGGGCTCTGGTTTACACATGGGAGGCCCCGGGTTCGGTTCCCAAGGCCTCCTGGAGAAGGCAAGCTGCCGCACAGTGAGCTGACACAGCGGGATGGCGCAGCAGGGGGAGACAAGCAGACACAGAAAAATGCAAAGCAAATGAACACAGCGAACACAAGCAGCAAGGGGGGGATATATAAATAAATAAAAATAAATCTTAAAAAAAAAAGATTCTTTCATGTTGATGTGAGTGGCTATGGGTTATTCATTTCTATGGCGGCATAGCGTTCCATTGCCTGACTGTCACAATTCCCCCAGTCTCTTCTCCATGGCTATTGGCCTCTGCAGTGTTTTGCAAGCACAGCACTGCTACGAGCATTCATGTGCAAGAGTTTCTCCAACGCATGAACTTGAAGTAGATCTGCTGGGTAATGGGGTATGCACATCTTCAAATTTACTATTGTTTCTCAAAGTGGATTCATAAACATACACTTTCACTAGTGATCACTAAAGGCTTCCCATGGGTTCATATCCTCATCAGCACTTGGGGTAGGCAGGCAAATTTCTAACAATACGGTAGGAATAAATGATGTGTCGTTATGATTTAAAGCTGCATTTCCTTGATTAATAATGAGCTTGTGCAGCTTTTTTTTTTCCATTTGTGTTCCCTCTTTTATGAAATCCCAGTTCATTTTGCTTGCTCACAGGACCTGTTTTGTTAAAATATAATTCACATACCATACAATTCACCCATTTAAGTCTACAATTAAATTTATTTTTAGCATGGTCACAGAGTCCTATTCATGTCTTTTGACCCTTTTTCAATGAAGAATAGGTTTGTCTCATTGATTTAGAGGAGTTCTGTTATAAATTCTGGATACTAACTATATTGGTTACAACTAACCTATTCCAGTTTGTGTATTTTTATTCTCCACATGAGTAGTTTCTGATGAACAAAATTTATTTTAAAAGTCAAATTTATTAATATTCTTTCATTGCTTGCATTCTTTGGGTCTTGTGTAAGGAAGGTTTCCATAACTCAAGATCATAAAGGTAGTTTCCTATATGTTCTACAAGTCTTAAAATTTTCATCTTTCACATTTAGGTATTTAAACTACTTCTAATTGATTGTTCTATATTGGGCAAGCAACAGTGTAGTAATAGTATAGTATTAGTATAGTGTAGTATAGTATAATATAAATTTTTCCATATGGATACTCAGTGCCCCAGCATCATTTATCGGTAAGCCCATCTTTTCCCCTCCCTTCCTTCTTCCCTCCCTCCCTCCCTCCCTCCTTCCTTCCTTCTTTCTTATCAATCTTTTCACAAATCTTTTGCTAGAGACTTGTCAATTTAATTAATTTTGTTAAAGAACCAACTTCTGGCTCTACTCTAATTTTGTTTTCTATTCCATTGATTTCTGTTCTTAGCTTTATGGTCTCTTTCCTGCCACTTTTTGGGTTTATTATTTTTCTAACATAAGTCAGAGGCTTAGATCATTAATTTTCAGTTGCTCTTCTTTTGAAATTAGTTTTAACTGAATACCCATGTGTATTCCTTGAACTTCTTAGTTACCCTTTCTACTAAAAAAATAAAAGTAATAAATATTTTAATTGGGCATACCCTTTAGGACTATGGACATAGAAAAAAATTATGAATTTTTCCTAAGAAATGCCCTACATGAATGTAACGATGTGTGTGTGTGTGTGTGTGTGTATTCTTGTTGCTGCATTGTTTGTAACAGAAAAAAAAATGGAGACAACTTAAATGTCTGCCAACAGAGGACATTATATACATTATAATATATCTGGACAGTGTAGTAGTGTAACAAGTTGTAGCTTTACGTAATGTCATGGAAAGACGTCCACAGCATTAAGTGAAAAGGTAAGTTACATATGAATATATACATGCTTTCATTTTTTTGTTAAAAGTTTTCCATGTTTAAATTTCATAGGGAAATGGTCTGGGTTTTAGTCCCAGCTGTGCCACTTCAACGGTTCCGTAGTAGGAGCAGTCATCTGTTTATTAAACAGTGAGCACTCTACAGTCTCTGACCTTATGGGAAAGAGACAAGACGAAAGGCCAGGTGGCAAGTGCTAGGAGGGAGAGGTATAACGGGCTGTGGAAGGGCATGGGAGGGGCAAGCTTCCTGAGGGGGTGACAGCTAAACCCTCAAAATACAGTCCACAGGGAGTAAAGAGGTGCTGAAAAGGCAGAGCAGTCCTGTGGGTTAGGGTTAGGAGCAGGAGCCCCTGCCACTCCCTCCAAGTGACCTTGAGCTCCAGGTGCTCAGCCTTTCTGGGCCCCGATTTTTTTTCTGGGTAAAATGAGGGATGTGAATGGAAGCTCTCCCTGGCTCTTCCACTCTGGAATTCTCTGCTGACTTCACCAACAGGAAGGCTGGCCGGGAGCAGAAGCTGAACCCTCTGGGGGAAATGGGGCCAAAAGCAGTGTCCAGGGCCCCCGCAAAATGGAAGCCTGTCCTCAAACACTCCCCAGGGCAGGGCCTGCAGGCAGCGCCACATGTCCCCAGCCCCTCTCGAAGGAAGTGCTCCGTAAATGCGGGTGGAATGAATGGACCAGAGAGTAAATGAATGATGAAATGAATGAATGAATAAAGTGTTCAAGGAAGTACATAACAGAAGGGCTCGAAAGAGATTTTAAAGGAAGGAGATTTTTCTAAAGTAGGCTTTTCCAGGTGATCATGAGCTTGATCACGACAAAGTGCTAGGAAGAAAAATCAGCAGAGAGGGCTCCCCATCTCTCATTTTTTAAAAAGCCAGGCCTTTCAACAGACTGCCACTTGCCATTCCTGCTAGGTAATCAGATCTCTGTTAATTAATATAGCTGTCGGGTGAATCATCCTCTCTGGTCATTATTACCCTTTCAGAAATAAAATCCTGCCATCACTACCTCACCCGCCCCTTGGCCTGCAGCTCAATTAACTTAATGTTATGCAAATGAGTGGCTCTTCTCATCATTAGCTTATAGCCCACGGATGTTAATCGCATAATTGGGCCTTCAACAGGGTAATTAGACACGATTTTGTCCATTAGTCTTACAAGGCTAATTATTGTTGAGAGGAGAGAGGGGCTGCTCCCAGGGCTCCAGGAAGAGAGGCATCTGGTTAAAGCAAATACAGACGGAACAACCACAAGATAAAATAGCAGCTACAATCCATTGTCAAAATCCATGGCGGGGGCAGGTGGGGGAAGGAAAACAGGGCACTGGGGCACAGGGAGTTACCGCAAGGTGGGTAACTGTGCACATTGCTCACGTGCCGGGATGGAGAAAAAGAAGATGGCATTTAAAAGCAAAAACAAACAAAACAACTGTCAGCCTGGGGCCAGGAGGTCCAGTTCTTTCTCCCACTCAATAATATAACCTCGGGCTACTCAGTTTTTCTGGGCCTCAGTTTCCTAATCTGTATAAAGGGACGCTTGCACTAGATGGTCGTCTCCAGGGTCTTCTGGGTTTGATTTTCATGAATTCGAATCTTGGAAAGAAAAAGGAAAACCCAGGTTCCGTAGATGAGGTTGGGGGCGAGGAAGGGTGAGAGAAAGCCTTGCCAAAACATGGGCAGGAAGTAGTGGGAGATGCCTTGGGCTCAATGAACACTTGCCCTGGCTGTACCTTCAGGGGCAGACATGAGGATAAATGATTACTTCCTGAATTAGCTAGAAAGTGTATTTTATCCATCAGATAACTGATGGCTCCAACTCATGAGCCCAGTGGGAGAAGATGCTGTCAAGCTGACCCCAGAGAAAAGGGACTGGGGTGGGCTGAGACCCCAGAAGAGCACGTTGGGCAGGCCCCTCCAGGGAGAGTCCTGGAGGGCAGAGGCCTGCCAGCTGTGCTCCCTGCCACTGCCCCAGCCCCTGGTACCTGGAACACAGCAGGCCCTGAACGAACTGGTGAAGGAAGTTGGGTGGCTGGAGCTTAGGCCCAGCAGGGAAGATGAGTGGGGAGAGGGGCTTCTTGCCTCACTTGGGGAAGGAGGAGCCCTGTGGCCAATGGCACAAGAGAACATAAGCAGTTTCGCTGAGGAGGAGTCACAGGAGGGTGGTCCAATAAGTGGGCAGAAGGCCAGGTGTGCACTTTGTACAAAGGATTTTAAGCCATGAGTAGAGAGCAGTGGCTAAAAGGACGGGAGTCTAGAGACCAGGGTTTGGATCCTGCCTCCTTTGCCATACTCACTGCATATCATGGGCAAAGTATTCAGACTCACTGAGCCTCAGTTTCCTCATCTGAAAAATGTGGTCATGAACCGTTACCTCCATATTGTTGGAAGGACTCAGTGGGGCAGTGTAAACGAATGCATAACCCAGGGCCTGGCCCACAAGCCTGTAATAAACGATAACATGGAAATGAGGAGGGAGCCACAGTGGACAGTTGTTAATGTTTCTATTCCAAGTGGAATTTATCCCCATGTAGAGAATGATACAGGAACCCTGCAAAGAGCAGACTTCTCTAGAAGTTTTTATGAGACATCTATTTATGAAAATGTAGCATCCTCTTGGGATTGTATAATCCTATACCTTTATATCCTTAACACATACCCCTAAGGTCTCAATAAGGACCCTAAAGGTGACTTTGATGGACTTAAAGGAACCCTCTTATAAAGGAACAAGTGCGGAGACTTCACTTGATAGGACTCATGAAAATAGAATAAAGGTAAGCTGGAGAGCACTGGGTCTCCACCTGTCTAGAACTTTCTGACTGCAATTCACTTCAAAAGGCTCAAGGCTCTCCAGCCTTTGTCTTGCAGCAGTGACCCATGCAGGTGATGTATGCTGGGGAGATCCATTTGAATGGCCAGGGCCATTCCCAAGCAGCATTGTGTGGTGTGAGGTCATCAAAGGAAAGAAGCTTGGCTAGAGCGATCTTCCAAAGCCTGGGAATGCTTCTGCTACTACTATGGATGAGCAGAATTGAAAAGGCTGCCTTTGAGAGCTGGCAAGATGCAGCTTTCATGCATCTAGACTCTTATGACACCCCAATTTTTCTCTTCCTCCCCAAGTCTCCATGACCTACAGACTCAGAGCCTGCTGCCTACCTGAATCCTACCTGAATGTCTAATAGGCATCTCAACCTTGTCATGTCCAAACCCAAGTGTGTGGTTCCCTCCCCTAAACCTGTTCCTCCTGCCAGTCAGTAGATGGCTGTCACATTCTTCCCATTGCTCCAGCAAACACTGGAGTTCTCCTTGATACCTCTCTTTCTCAGGTGTGCTGTGTTTAATCTGACAGCATATCAACTGTGCCAATTCTACCTTTGAAATATTATCAGAGTCTGACTACTTCTTGCCACCTTGGTCCATGTCACCTGTATCTCTCACCTAGATTATTGCAACAGCCTCTGACCTGACCCCCCTGCCTTCCCCTTACCT
>PVKH010031348.1:0-12355 GCA_004027955.1 Chaetophractus vellerosus
TGTCATTTATTCATTTATTATTTTTAGCTTTAGGGCTCATGTCCTCCCCTCCTTCCCCACCTCCGCTTTTCATAGGAGACCATCACCTCGCTGAGCTCATTAAATGACTATAGCTATATTAGCAACAAAAAGCAAACTTTTACAGTGCGTTTGCATTAGTGCTTAAAAATGGAAAATTTCCCCTTGAATTTTGTTGTAAATTTTATAGCAAAATTTTATAGTAAGAGATGACGAAAACCTCCTTAGAATGCGTTTTTCACTCCGTGTCATTGTTATGTTTTATATGTGGATTTTTAAAGGAAATGAAAAGTCCATCTATGTAGAAATAGGGTTTTTATTTTTGTTTCTTGGGTTTGATCTTAAAAACAAAAACAGTGTGTCTAGGAACAATGAGTCTTGGGGTTGGGGAGTGGACAGTCTTTGTTCATGGGAATTGATTTTGGCCATTTCAATTTTCGATAATGTTACAAGAAAATCTCTAGAAATTCCCTGATAAATGTGCTGTCAGAGAACATTACTATTTTAGTGAGTATGCTTATTGGAATTGACTGAGGTGGCTTACGTAATGGCAAATAAACCATCTTTTATTTCTCCATTTACATTAAACAAAATTAATGAGCCTCCTTTATCTCATCTTTTGAGGGATTATTAAAAAATACGGTTTTCTTTGCGGTGCATATTACTTTAAATTTGGTCTGAACTTGAACTTCAAGGCTGCTAGGAAATTGAGATACCTAACGAATGTTCAACCCAAATAGGGCACCTAAACGAGTGTAGTCTTATGTCCTCCTTTGTGGAGTACCTGGGGGTTTGTGGAGAGAAGTAACGTTGACGGTTGGGTGGACGTAGAAATGAAAGTTGCTGAGTAGGTGTTTGGATTGTGACTTTGGTCAGAAGACCTGGGACTCGAGGGCCCCGGGATAGGGACTTGATCGCGTGTTGCACGCCCTCTCGCTTTGGGCCTTTGCTAATCTGGAAGGACCAGCTTCTCCTGTGGCTTGGTCAAGCCGCTTCCCTTCTGGGCCTCTGTCTCCTCGGCTGAGAGATGAAGATGTGAGAATACTAATTCCCAGCACGCTCGTTGCAAGTGTGACCGACTTTCTAAACGTTGCGGATCCGTTTTGAGCTGGTGGGTCAGTCCTTCTGTTTCCTCTCCCTTCCAAGAAACCCAAACATCTGAATTCTCGCTCTCTACACGTTTACCTGCATATTCTCCCAAGTCCTTCTATACAGTTTTGGAAATTAAAAGCGAACATTGCTTTATTTTTTTAACCCAACCGCAAATCCTCACTTTGCTGTCAGTGACTCATCCTGTCTAGAAAAACAAGATCCTGTCGCCTTTAAATTTGGAATAGATGTATGACTAACAGTCTTACTCTGCCACAGAGATCTAAGGGGCGAAGGCTACTGCCAGAATGAGGGTATTTTCTATGTGTCTGAGAATCGACTACCATACGTGTAGCCAGTTCAGCATTGTTGAAATAAGTCATAAAGTCAGTTCTCACTTGCATTTTCTACTACATTAAACTTTAACCTCTAAGATATATAAGATGATATACTAGTTCTCTTGAAACTTAATCACGTATGGCAATCTTCTCGATCCTTGTAAGGTCGTCTTTGGGGCTCCTGGGGTCTCCCAACCCCTTCTTCCCTCCAAAAGCCATAAGGCTCTGAATCTTTGCTCTTCCCGCCAGTTCAGCTGCTTACTGTCCCAAGCTTTGGAGAGGTTTGTGTGCTGACGGTCAGAAGGCGTTTCTGGCAAAATTTTAAGATTGCCCCGTGTATTGTTTAGGGTGGAACTGTCTTCTTTACCTCTCAGTGCTGCAATGATGTGTAGTCACGTCAAGTACATGGAATGGTGGCTATAAAAACACTTCACAGATTGCAGAGTGTAGTGTAAATATAAGCGACTGGCATCTCCCTGGACCTGTGGGGTGAGCGTATGTCTGTATTGTTTGTTTTCTGCCTTTCTAGTCCACGTGAATGGCACGGACAGCTTTACTTTCCGGTATCCAAGAACACATTCGTTTCCTCGTCTCATGCCTCCATCCCGAATAGAAACCCTAGACAGTGTCTCAAACTGTTTCACACTGAGGTCTAAACAAGTGGTCAGCTCCAATCCGTTAGCTAATCTGGAAATAGCGACATTTTATTAGAGGACAAAAGCATGCGTTGTAATTGTGGATTTTCAGGAATTGGCTAGGGAAAGAGATATTTGTGAGCGAGAACAGGGAGTATGGTTTTCACCGTCCCTTATGGCTTATGGTAGTTGTCAGTTTTGGTGCCATTATACCCATGCGTTACTTCTGGAATCTAGAATTTTCTATTATGGCAAGACAAAAAGAAACTTGCAGTTTCCATTTAAACTGCACTTTTTTATTTTTTGGTTTATTTTATAAATTATTTTTATTAGAGAAGTTGTAGGTTTGCAGAAAATACAGAATTCCCATATACCCCCATTTATTATTGACAATTTGCATTAGTGTGGTACATTTAATTCAATTATTGAAATAATATTATAATTGTTCTATTAACTGTAGTCCATGGTTCACATTAGGGTATCCTATTTGTGTTGAAAGTCCCGTGGTAGTTAAAAAAATATTCTAGTAACATGTATACAACCTAAAATTTCCCCTTTTAACCACATTCAAATACATAATTCCGTGTAGTTAATTACATTCACGATGTTGTGTTGCCATCACCACCAGCCATGACCAAAACTTCTCCATCACCACAAGCAGAAACTCTGTTCAATTTACGTGGCCTCTCGCCAAATGGATAGAACAGTCTGGAGTAGGGCCTGGGCCTACTCGTCTTCACAAGCCAGCAGGTCGTTTTGATGTTCATTCCAGGCTGACACCAGTAGGAGATTCCTTCACTAATAAGGGAGTCCAGAATCTTAAGTGAGGTTAAGTCATTGTGGGTGTTCAAATTGTTTCCATGCACTCTGGCGTTGATGTTTTGCTGACAAACAATGACAAACCGGCCAGTTATTCCTTCAGATCTTGTAGCCTCTTTCTTTCAGGCAGAAAGAATTGGGAGCAGCTCTGGGGAATCCCTAGGAATTTGAAATTCTTTCCTCTGAGGAGAGACCGAAGGGGACATACTGCTAAATGTTGGAGATCCTTAAAAATATAATCTATCCAGAATTAAGGGTTAAAGAGAGTTTAGCGGGAAAGGGTTAGGATCAGGTTGGGTCCTAAACAGCATGGAAGAATTAGGGATACAGTTATTGAAAATGGAGTGACAGAACCCTCATATTGAATCCTTTGCTGCGGACCTTATCTCACATTTTGAGATTATTTTCAAGGCTGCTCGCAGATCAGCTTTCAGAGCTGATACTCAGACCCTGTATTGGCAACTCACCATTTATTAATTTATTTTTAATTTAGCGTGTCATAGCAGGTTTTGAAATCCTTGGAAGAAAGGGTGACCTTCAGAGTTTGACTCTTTAGCAACTAATGACATCAGTTTTGAAGAACCACATGGGAATTTCTGTTGTGTAAATGCCTAGATATGCTTTAATTTTATTCAGATGTACAGATGGTGGTGGTTTTTTAGTATACCTTAAAATAGGAGCAGAAGCTGTGTTTGTCCTTATTCCCGAAGTCCATTTGCCTCTGACCGTTTGGAGTCATTTACTGAGAATGAGGGGCTCCGGGAAGATACTGCCGTTGTTTACCCAGCCTCTATTTGTGTTCAATTCAGGCAATCCAGTTGAGGATCGAAGGCTGTAAACACGAAGGGAATGAAACGAAGCCAAATAACTGACTTAACAATTTTGCATCCAACACGGGCTCTCTCAAGTCAAGATGATTCAGTGTGTCGCGGTCCCCCCAAATTCCGAATGCTTTGACATGCCACTGCATTTAGGACCTGCAGCTTTTGATTTGCTTTGGGCCCTTATGGTGACGTATGGCAGGAGAGCTTGAGACGGGGTGAGCAGGGAAGGCAAACTTAAGCCACGCTACCCCAGCAAAACGATTTATTTCCCTGAAGCTTGTGCAAGGGGTCACGTTTCCGGTTTGACCCACGAAAACTTCTTTGAGTTTAACTCGCCTCTCTTCTGGCCTACGCAGATCCAGCAGTGGGAGCAGAATCTGGAGAAGTCCCACATGGACCTCTTCCGCATGCGCTGCTACCTGGCCAGCCTGCAAGGCGGGGAGTTGCCGAACCCCAAGAGTCTCCTGGCCGCGGCCAGCCGCCCCTCCAAGCTGGCGCTGGGCAGGCTGGGCGTGCTGTCGGTCTCTTCTTTCCACGCTCTGGTAAGTTCCAGACAGGCCTGGGGATGTTTGTCTTACTCCAGCTCGTGACAGTCGGCTCTTCTGTGACTGGTCTGAGCAACCGGCGATGGCGGCCCAGGGGACTGGGGGATGGAGGCAGAAGCACCCTGCTGTAGAGCCCTCCGTATCTCTGCTGCTAGCGGACAATTATTAAATGTTTATATCTGCACCTTCCAGGCCGGCCCACCTTGCTCTGCCTGGAAGGTGGAACTCCTGAGGGGTGGCAGCAGTGGTGTGAAGACGTCAAGGGCCGATAAAAGATTGTTTTCTCTTGTTTTGGTTGCACTGGCTCAGCCTGGGGTCAGTGGCTTGTTCTGCCATCTTTGCAGCCCACGATGGAGGGGCCTGAATGTTGTAACTTGATTTGAGTTATCCAGATAAGAGCGATCGAGATGGTGGGTGCATTTCAGACACGGGGCAGCTTTTGGTGCAGGTCAGAACGTGTTTAGAGCAAAAAGATTACTTGTCAGAGCAACTTTTAAATGCCACCCAAATAACAAACATTAAGATTTTTAAAAATTGTGTTTTAAACCAGATATGTTCTAGAGACGACTCTGCTCTCCGGAAAAGAACACTCTCGCTTACCCAGCAAGGGAGAAGTAAGAAAAGCATCTTTTCTTCATTGAAGGGGTTGGACACCCTGGCAAGGAGAGGCAAGGAAAAAAGACCTTCCATGACCCAGGTGAGTCCTAAGCGTGGAAGATGGCAGGGCGCTGACGTTCTGGAAACCCCTGACTGTGAACCCGCTGCAAACCATGAAATCCTCTGTTAGAAACGAGACAGAAGTTGGAGCAGAGGAACCCAGCGTTACGTGGACCTTTGTCCTCAGTGAAAACACACAAGTTGCTCAGTTACCTCTCAGCACTTCCAGAAAGGTCTTTACGCCTTGCTCACGTCTACAGCACTTAGCGCAAAAATAAGGAGAATCAGAAAAGAAGCTATACTCTTCATGGCTTTCATGTTTACATTTATTTTCCCCACAGACCTTAATCAGAGTAACAGCCAAGTTCTATTGATAGTGGCAGACACTTTGCTTCTTTAATCCTTAACAACAACCCTGAGAAAGGGAGGTTTGTGATCACATTTTACAGATGGTGAAACTGTAACGGGCAGGTTAAGCCATTTCACACCTGCGCATACAATCTCTGAGTCCACATCCTTCAAACACCGGAAATTGCTGCTTCTCATTCCCCTTGAGGAATGTTTTGAGAATTTTTACATTTTATCAAGTAAAAAATAGGTCAAACACTTTGTGCTGATATGTGGCCCAAGGACAGTGAATTGCTTTCAGAACATTTTGAATATACATATCTGAAGTATTTTGTAATGTCCATAAAACAGTATCTGGTAATGAATTTTTAGGGTCTGATATATTTTAAGATTATTATTTTTCCAAAGACCATTGAAAAGCTGAGTTATCACATGATTATCTGCTAATACAATATAATATATAATATAGTATAAATTAATATAATATTAACTTGATAATGTAAGTAAATAGCGAAACATCCAAAGAAGTTATTTTTTTCCCCTTTTTAACAAGCTTGCTTTTATTCTGAAGAGGCTTTCAGTATCATCTGGAACGGAGGGCCACATTTTATGGAACTTTATTTTCCAATTTTTATGTAGATATTTGATTGTTTTGTGAATTAGGTGAATACAATGACAGTGTCACCTTCTTTGACCTGGTGACACCCGGAAAACAATTGGGGTGCTGGAGGCTGGGCAGGGAAGGGGAGTGGTTGGTGGATGGAAAAACCAGGAGAGTACAGGAAACCCCTGTTTTGTGGCCCTGCTTTTTGTATACAGCTATACAGTGGAAAGAACATCCCATTTTAAAATTGTGGTTTCACGTGTAAGTTTTAATTGTAAAGAATAACCATTTGTTGGTTATAAGTGAGGCCTGCTTCATTATAGATTTCAGTCTACTATAAAGTATTGGCTAATGCTGAGTGTATGTTTTATTTCTCTAGCTTGAGAAGAGAGTTTATTGCATGGTGGGCCAGCAAGGAGACCGGAGGCAAGTCTCACCTCAGTCTCCCCAAACGAAATGGGCGCTGGGGTTTTATACCGTCTAGGGAAGGCGGGCTTAAGGGTGTGGCTAAAGATGGGGTGAGATGACGTGGGCCAATCCAGGTTGGGAAAGGCAGCTGAGTGGCATGGGTAAGGATGATGGGGGCCAATCCAGTTTGGGGAAGGCGGGTTTAAACGGAGCATGCTCTGTTACAATTATGGGTGGCCCTAAAATGGAAGCCTAGCATGTCTGCATGAGTCTGTGCTCTTTGAATTGAATTTCTATAAGTTTAAGAAAGTCTTCAGGCCAATTCTGATTTTAATGTGAAAATAGTTCTATATAATTAAATGGCAACCTGATAATTTGCTTTTTTTCCCCCTTTGTTTTAGACATTTAGCTAATTTCATGTGAGCCTACTGCAATTTTATTCCAGCAATTTGGGTTTAAATGTTCTCAAAATAAGATTTCTGGATAAACAAAAGAATGTGGTTGAAACATTTTTTTGTTTTAAAAAGGTATGAAGACTAATTACAGTGTCAGTACTTGAATGGAGTTGATTTAGCAGGTCTTTAAAAAAAAAGTTTATTATTCTACTACAAAATCTAGAAGGAAAAAGTAAAGGAAATGTTTCCTAGTCCCTCTACCCAAACACAATGATTTTTAATATTTAGCTATATTTCTCTTCTATATATTTAGTCTATGCACATTAAAAAATAGTCCTTTGCTTGATTTTGGTGGCTTTTCCAACTCAATTGTGAATTTTGTTCCACGTCTTCACAAATGGGTGCTTCCTGGTTTCAAGCAACTCCAAGACGATCCAGGATGACTTGAATGATGTGTGTCATCACAGAAAAGTAAAATATATAATTATGTGGGAGAATAAAAAAGCAACGTTTTCTTTCAAGTTAAAACTTTAAATGCATTAGAATACTGAATAGGACAGACTGTGATATGAAGAACTTATGAGTATTATAGAACTTCAGTTTTTAAATACTGAAGAAGGTTGGTTAGCCGCAGAACCATTTCATTAGTCAGTTTTCCGCCCTGTCAGATACTTGATTCAAGTGGCAGCCATGGATTTTCTGGAACTCAGCTACCTCAAAACTCCAATAACTCCGGTGAGGTAAATTTGGCCACAGATGGCAGCCATCTTGTTTTACACTAATGACTCAAATGCTAAGTTAAGTGGGGGATGCTACTTCAGAATTCTTATGTGAATCCATTGAAAGTGAATTTAGAATTAAATTGTCCCTGTATGATGGATAACAGACATTCTCTGAATGCCAAGTGTTTTTGGAGGTGTCTAAGCTCAGGATAACTCCATCTTAAAATTAGGGACATGGCCAGCCTAAAGTCATAATAGCATCTTTCACTGATGATTAACTGGTCATCTGTAGCACTCACTGTCATTTGAGAATTAGTGAATCCAAAATTACATTTCCTTTCACAGTTCTTAGGGATCTTAACACAGATAGTACATTTGCTAAAGGGCTGCTAAGGCAAAATAGCAGAAATGGGTTGCCTTTTATAATGGGAATTTATTTGGGGTAAAATTAAGGCATCATCAGAGACGACATCTTACCAAAGGTTGGCTGCTGGACTCCTGCCACGTGGCAAGGCAAAATGGCGGTGTCTTCCAGTCTCTCTCTGCCGTCTCACTTTTGGCTATCCACTGATTCTAGCCTCTGCCTCTCGGGGTTCCTCTGTCTTCCTTAGTCTTTCTGCAGCTATAGGGGATCCTAGAATCGTCTCTCCTTTTGACAGGGTAAAATGGCAGCTGTCTTTCTCTGTTTGTTTCTTCTTTGAGTTCTCCACATATCTGACTCTAGCAAGAGGGCCGAGACCCATCCTGGGTCACGCCTCACTGATGCAGTCCAATCAAAGGCCCTAAATGATCTAATATCAAAAGTTCCCTTAACTGACTCGAATGCAACCAAAGGGTCCCACACCCACAGGAATGGATTAGTTCTAAGAACATGATCTCTTCTGGGATTCACAAAAGCTTCAAGCTGTCATGCTGTGTATCAGCAAACTTGGTATCTCCAAGTGGCCTCCATGGAGCAGAGTCAACAGAATGTCCCCCTTCAGTCTCCAGATTTGCCCCTGGCCGAGCAGACCCTCAGAACTCTCTCTAAATGAAGTTCTGGAGTAGGTGACGATTGTTTGGATGTGCTCAGGCCTCTTTTTGTGTCTTTCTAAAACCCACACCTTCCCCCTAAGCTGTGTTCTAAGCTCCCTTCCACCAAATCATTTTATCTTGGGTTTCATTTCCCACAAACCTTGCCCTAAGCTGCTTGTGGAGGTTGAAACCTGATTTTAATGGGCTTAAACAAACTGCACATGCCTTTGGAGTAGCAGGCAGAGTTATTTCATAAATTGATTAGGATAGTTCAGTGAATGGAGAATTTAGTTTGAAGAACTTGAGGAATGGTGGAGTGTTAGATACCGTAAGAGGTCCAGGGGAGGTGGGTGAGGAACTTTCCAGCGATGCTAAGACACGCAACTCAGGTGGCCACCTGTTGTGCTGCCATGTGAGGTCTGCCCGCGCACCTCCCCAGCCTGCGTGGTCCGCCATGTTTATTGTTTAGCCTTCTCCTAGCTGGCATCTCTTCCTGAGATGTCCTCCTTCCTAAGGGATGAGCTTAGAATGGGTTGGGGGAACCCTCTGCTCAAAACCCTGATCCCATCACCTCCCATCTCCAAGGGATGAAGAGGCTGCAAAAGGGTGGGCTATGCAATGACACGGCGTGTGCTGGGGGCCCTGCCACTGGAGCTCCTGCGATTCGGGCTCTCCTTTTGCTGCATTTGCCCAACTCTGGAGCCCAACCTTCCTTTGAATAAATGGTGCCATCAAAATGGCAGGCTTTCCACGATGAATCGTTTCTGTACATGTTCAACGCCTGCATCAAAATCCAGATCCAATCATACCCTCCTCCGGGGGTTTCACTCGATATTTTCACTGGATTCCCATTATTTGTCTGGTTTTTAGCGTGTGCTAGCCCATGCTGCTGGACCTCTTTTGAGGATGTATGTTATGTTCCTAGGCTAGCTTGTAATTTAAGAGCCTCGCTCTAGAATTTGTGTCTCTCACGGTTATGTGTATATTCCCAGTCATAGCATACTGCCAAGCATATAGAAATTGCTGAATAAATTTGCCTGTTACTTGTAGATAATACATGTAGTCCTTTAATGCTTGGGAAGAAATCTGCAATAAAAGCCCTTAATTTTAAGCTTATATCTTTCCAGCACTAAATAACAATTAGAATTCTTACCTTGAAAGTTAAGGCATTCGGTCATGAAAACATTTTCTGTAACAGAACTTGTGTTGGCCTTTGAAAATAAATTTGCTAAAATAGCCATTGGTGAAAATTAAGCTTAGTGTTTTTGAATCAGGCTCAAATTACCAAATGATCGTCTTGACATTTAGTGGACAATTTCCGACAGCACCCTAAGGGGTCTGAATTATTGTATCTTTTTAAAACATACATGTCTAAACGTCTATCCCTGTTTATTTGAACTAAGTGTTACTGCTGGTATAGGGATGCTAGAAAAATCTTTGATTTATAGGACTGTTTTAGTGGTGTAGCTAGCATTTCTCTGTTGCCGTACTCAGACGAATATGTTCAGATCAAGCTGCAGATAGAAACTAAGGGTATAATTTGGTATTTCATATCTTTGGGACTTAACAGTTCTGCCTGTCTCTAGTTGAATAATTATTATTCTCTTTTACCTGTGTTCCTCTGCTAATCCCTCTTGGAGAATATTTATAACTTACACAAACCTTCTATTTTTATAACAGCAAGTGTGTTATGTCCATGTAGCACAGAGAGGCAGTCATTCCTGGCGGAAGGGAGGGGCACCGTGCATTTTAAAATGTTCCACTCTAATTGGCGCATCAGGTAACAGTCCAGCCGTGAGTCACCCCAGTCCTGAAATCTGTTAAGGTTGGAACGAAGCCAGTCTTGTGTGAGCATGTTTTAAGGACACTTTGGCTAGCCAAAAATGAAGGCTTTTCACAACATACTTCTCGATGAGTAAGTCTGTACCGCATTTGAAGGGAGGCGTTTGTTACAGAGATTGGACCACAAATCCCCCTCTGAGGCACAGGACAGCAGCTACCCCAGAAGCTCCATTGCGGAGACCATGGCGGCCCCGGGGCCTTGGCCTCTGTCCTGGAAAACCAGCTCGGGGCGTCCCAGCTTTCCGTGGCAGCCAGTGAATGAAGCGTTGTCACCTTAGTCATTAGCTTCAAACTGGGGGAAAAATACCCTAATGCTGGTTTCTTTCTTTTTTTGGTAATTTTGGTTTCTTAAGTGGAAAATGTGAATGAAACAGTTTACTCTTGACCATAGATAGTAGCCGTTTAAATAGAACACGGGTATGGAAACACTTTGTAATCACACGTACACATGCACAAACACACAGATATGTCTCTCTCGCCCTCTCGTATCAACTGATGCTTGGACATCTGCCCCCGAAGGAAACGAGCACTTTATTCTCTATGACATTTCGCTGCTATTAAGAAAACGAGAGCCGCGTGAGTCCTTTATGTCTTCTCATCCGTCTGTGCATGAGCTTTCCTTTTATCAGCCA
Source organism: Chaetophractus vellerosus (assembly GCA_004027955.1). Lineage (NCBI taxonomy): Eukaryota > Metazoa > Chordata > Mammalia > Cingulata > Chlamyphoridae > Chaetophractus > Chaetophractus vellerosus. The sequence goes on from PVKH010031348.1 coordinate 10,891, forward strand.
CTGTGACGGCGTCCGCCATTCGTGGGCCGGCTCGTGGCACTGCGCTCCCTTGCTGCACGGAGCCCAGGAGCAATTACGAGCCGTTCAATCTGGAAGCATCTGCTGTAGGACATGCACACGGGGCAAGAGTGATTTGACACGTGGCTTCAGGACCGTTGATGTAAGAGTGATAACGAGGGCTTCCGTCCACGTTGCCCGACCAGGACGGCCAAAGTGATTTGCACATGCCACGGGCCATCGCTGCAACCAGGGACTTTGCCCCCGATTTGTGGCTGGCGCGTCGGAGCCAGCTGCAAGGTACTCTGGCCATCGGCAGCCCCCATGGCTCCCAGAAGGGGGGGCTGCCGTGCAGCGATGGGTCGCGGTATACGTCGCTGGGTCACAGGGCTTATGTCAGTACAGGACAGCGCCGCGGTGCGCCTGGACTCCGCAACGTGCTCTCAGCTTACCACTGCCCTTAGTTTCTTTACTCCAGAGGCCACGTCTCCCGTGGGCCCCCCAGCTGCCCGGTGACGCCTCGTAAAGGTGAAGACACTGAAACTCTGCGTCACTGGCCAGCCAGCTCTGATAGGGGTTTGGCCCAGACGCTCTCCCCGATCCGTGATTGCTGCCTCGGTTTGTATTCTCCGGGCAGCTGGAACCTGGAGACAGGCTGGTTGGAAACGACTTTTCTAAGGGGAGGTGGAGCATGAGGTTGGGTGAATATGCAGCCGTCTGGACGGAGTAGCCAGTCATGGAATTCTGGGTGAGTGGGTCAGAGATTAATCTTGTACCTGTGAAAGCCGGGGGGCAGGGGGGAATTCTCCATGTGGAATAATTTTTTTGTGCAAACCCAGATTCCACAGGGCAGGCCACATGTTGGTAATTCCATGAAGATTTTGATGAACTCCCCAGAAGCTGGTAGCTGAAGTAGAGATGGAACGTCTCTCTTCTGACTGCTGAAATCATCAGTTCTCCCTTTAAAGCCTTCAGCTGATTGAGTGAGACTCCCTCCTTGCTGAAGGCAATCTCCTTTGTTGATTGTAGATGCAATCAGTGGACTTAGATCCATGAAATATCCTCACAGTAACAATCAGGCCAGTGCTTGCTTGACCAGACAACTGGACGCCATCACCTGGCCAGGTTGACATGTGCATTTCACCATCACGGGGTGTCAGGTGAACCACCCTGTTAAACTGGAACGTGGTGTGTGTGGTAGATGCTGGAGGAAACTCGGGGAAGCTGGGGCAGGTCCAAGATGTGGGAAGGTAACTCCCAGGCTGATATTTCTATACAGGATAATCGATGGGAGCACAGGCTTGGGCCAAATCTCAGGGCTCAGACCCTTGCAGTAGCACCAGTTACTGGTTGTGTGACTTGTGGCAAGTTTCTAAAATGTCCTGAGCCTCATTTTCCATCTTCCTTAAATAGGGTTGCAGTGAGGGAGTGAGAGAGCCGAAGGCAAGTCAAAAGCTCGTTTCGTTTG
>PVKH010031349.1:0-12345 GCA_004027955.1 Chaetophractus vellerosus
GGGACCTGCAATTCTTCCCTTCCCTTTCTGTTGCTTTTCTTCTCCCTCCACAGGCTGCTTATGCTGCTCTGGCCCATAGGGTGGGAAACAGCCACACAAGCTTCTCCGCTTTATATGGCACAGTCCAGGCACTCGGGCCCATATTTCATGTCTCAAAAACCAAAATCCCAAGAAAGGGAGACTCTGGCCATGCTTGGGTCAGCCAGCCAGCCTGTGGTATGCTAACGCACTGCGACCAGTGAGGTGTTGTGTACTATGACCGGGGGCCTTATCTTTGGTCAAGTGCTTGCAGAGGGACCAAATGGTTGTAACCAAAAGAAGGGTTACACTGTAACATGGCTGTTTCTGCTATAGCACTGTGGATGGTGTGGAAGAGTGGAACCCCCAAAAGAAACGGAAGAATGGAAGTGGTGCCCTGAAGAAGGCTAGGCACTGGGCCAAAGTAATAGCATTATTTTTTACATGGGCTTAAAATGCATTTGCAGAACAAATGCATTCAATGTATTACTAGATTTTTAAAAACCTTGTTGATTGGGTCAACTCTGTAGCAAAGCTTGGCAGCTGAACGTTATTCAGTTTCAGATTTTAAGCAGCTTGGCATCCCTTACACTCTTATATCTAACTGGATGACTTCTGCGGTACGGGACAAAAGCTGGGAGCCCTACTACATGAAAATACAGGGGATTTGGAAAGCTGGAGTAGAGAGTTAAGGCAGAGTACATAAGGTGAGTCAAGTTACAGGTGGCTTGATAAGAACAGACACTGAATTTGGGGGAAGGTGGGTATATGTCAAAGTGAAGCTTGAAATCAGGACCTGAAGGGGATGGTGCAGCTGGAGATATACTGGCAACCAACATGCAAGTTCCCTGTCCTCAGGAAGCTTACATTTTACCTGGGAAGGCAAGCTACATGGAAGTAAACAAAAATAATTATTACAGATCATGGTAAACGGTGAAGAACATTTTAAAAAATAAATTATTTATGAAAAATAATAAAACAATATATCTAATGCACATAGGATATTCAGGAAAGTTGACAATTAAGCTGTACCCTGAAGGACAAGAAAAAGCCAGCAATGGAAAAAGGCAAGGAAAATGTGTTCCAGGAGGAGGGAACAGCTCTGAGATGAGAAAAACCACATAAAGAGGAAGAAAGGAGTGGAGCCTGGGGGCATCCAGAGGCAGGGAGAGGTAGCATGTGTTCATTTGATTTAAAAATGTATCCCATTCTCATCAAGATCAGAGGAAGTAATTCAACTGTTCAACTTTTTAAAGGAAGTAATTTCATTTTTCTGAGTATATGATTGACAGCATAAAGTCCTTCGTGCTGAAAGTGGCTTTGTTCCAGTTCAGGTATACAAAGTTAGCCCGAGAGGAAACATTATTTCAATTCAGCAACATCATGGTCAGGAGGAACAGCCTGATTTTGAGGGAAAAGAATACACTCTCTCATCAGAGAGCTCAGGAGAAAAGAATTATTCCAATTCGGTCTAGAAGCGGGGCTTTATATGCCAACAAAACACGCTTCAGTACAGCAAAAGACAGTCTACTTAATTTGGAGAAGGAAAAAAGGCAAGATGAAGTCTCTTTAGAAACACCGGAAGCATAGAGGCCAGTTTGCTTTGAAGATCTGAACCAAATCAAGTGTCTGAGGAAAAGCAATAAAGCTGCTTTACTTTGCCTGAAATCAGAAGCTTGTAGCTACTACCTTTCACTTTCATACAACCACAGTCCAGTTAAACTACAGTCTGTGACTGTTGATGTCTACTGTGGATTTGAAAAAGAAAAGATTAAGAGTAGTCATCTATTTCAGCTACCTTGACATTGATAACAGCATGTAGGATTTGAATAGAAACCTGACCTACAGTAAATTCAAATCGCTGACCAAAAAGAACATGCTTTTCAGGCAAAGCATATTTGGGACTCTTACAAAACCTGGATTGGTGACAATGAGTTTTGAAAATTGGGGCTAGAGTTATACGATTAACCTTTGTTGCTACTGCTGAATCCTAAACTAAATTCAGATACCAGTACTTGTTTAGTGTAAATCAGAATGAAAACTGGTAGAAATCAGAAAAAAAATCAAAGATACAAAGGAAAAGCAAAGACATTTCTGTGTTTAAGGTAAACATATAAAAAAGGTTATCAAATAATAGCTTAGAAATGATTGATTCTGAATAAAAATGCTCAGAAGTTGTTCAGATGTATTTTTAAAATGTAGGCTAAAGCCAGGGAAAACATTCAGTTTGGAATGGTTGAAGCTAAACTTGATTCTGAAAACCTCAGGAGAAGAAATAAAAACAGAAACTATTAAATTGAGTCTGTTGATTTTTCTGCTTTGCATATTTAAAACGTGCATATAAATCTTTACTACGATGGAAACTTCCAGTAGATGTGCTTGTGCCTAACACAAGCTACACGCAGTAATTGTATGCACTGCATTTAAAAGGGATACAGAGTGAGTGTGTTGTGTTCAGAGGAGTGGCCCAGATGGTCTCTTTGATGAGGTGGCTGAAAAGCCTGGGGGTTCATTCTCTATGAGAATGATCAGGCTACCCCTGAAGAAAGATTAGTGTCACGAAGTACCAGGGATAAAACTAAGACAAGTAAGCAGAAGTTAAGGACGCAAGTTCTGGCTTAATATGTCAAACCTTCTGAGGAGGCTTCTATAAAGTTGAGTTCTTTGTCCTGAGAAGTATTCAAACACAGGCTGTGTGGTCATTTGGCTGGGATGGTGGAAAACACTGAAGCATTATTTTTCCATCCACAGTGAGCACCTACCACACACATCATGTCCCATGCTGTGGAATGGGAATACTGTGGCTAGCAAGGCAGACAAGGTCTTTGTCCTCACAGAACCCATCAAATAGTGGGGGATACAGACAATAAACAAGTCAGCAAATAATTAAACAAGGCGATTGCTGATTATGAGCATTTATTTGAAATAAACAGGAGAGAGTAAGAGAGGGGAGAAAGCACCTCCCTGGGGAAGTGACATTTGAGCTAAGCACAGAAGGGTAAGAAGGAACCTGCCTAGGAGAGATTGCTGGAGAAGAGCTCCTAGGCAGATGGGGCAGCAACTGTGAAGGTTCTCAGCAAAGGGCTCGGCAGGGGAGAGAAACAGAAGGCAGGGCAGAGGGGCTGAAGCACCGCGAGTGAATGGCAGATGAGGTTCTGGAGGCAGGCAGAGGCTATGCATCCCATGTAGCTCCGTGGGCCACGGAAAGAAGTTTTTGTTATAGGGCAACGAGAAATCATTAAAAAGTTTCAAGCAGGGGAGTGATGTAATCTGATTTACATTAAAAAAAAAAAAGTAAAGTCACATACATTCAATGATAGGTAGTTGTACAAGATGATCTTCAAATTCTTTTCTAAAATGGAGATTCTGACTACATGATCGGTTCATAACTACATCTCATTGCACACGCAAAATAGTTCTACACTATACCTTTTGGTATTAGTTATCTTTGGCAGTAGGGCTCCATCTAGAGAAAGAGCATAACCAAATTGCAAATTTAAAAAGCAGCTGGAAAAACCCAACCCTTGTCAAGATTGATCCTGAGTTGGCCCTCTTCACTTCATCTCTTCCCATGATGGCTGTTCTGTTCAATTGTGTTCTTTACACCTGCTAACCCTCCTCTCCTAAGAGGCCACTCCTTTTAGCTCTTCCGTCTGGTCAGCAATTCCTTCACTGGCTCTGATTGCTGTTTCTTCTGGTTCCAGCTCATTACTTTGCCCTTTAATGGAGGGCCTGTCTTCCTTCAGTCACAATGGACTGTCCTTTTGTACTAGCTCCTTGGTCAGGACTCAGGATCATTTTCTTTCTTACAGTCCATGAGACTCTAGTCTCCTCAAGAACAGGGATTATATTGGGCTCCCTTTTATATCCTTTGTATTCACCATAGTGCTTGGCATCTCCCACAAGTCTTCCAGAAATACGACTGAATGAAAGACTACTCCGACTTTGCACGCAGCTTATGTCGCCATGAGCTGCTCCTGGACACCCATCCGCATTCTGTACTCAATCCTTTCATTCTCCTTCCAACCTCTATGTCTCAAAACCAGAATGGCTCTGTGCCAGTTCACTTCTCCCAACTGTCTGAACCAGAGCTGGGATTGAGCATTTTTTTGGGGAGAGGGGAAGGTGGAGGGATTGCCTTCCTAAACTGTGGCTGTCCTAATTGTGATAAATCAGAAAGCACCGGTATGCAGATGCTTTTCATCATTTCCAAGATGATGATAATAGCTCACATTCATTCAGTACTACTGTCAGGCACCAGGCTAAGTACTTTGCAAGTATTTTCTTCTTTGATCCTTACCACAACCTTATGTGGAAAATAGCATTATCCTCATTTTACAGATAAAGAAACTGATGTTTAAGTAATTTACCCAAAGTCACATGGATAACATGTGGGAAATGCTAAATTTTCAAGATCCCTCCAAATACAAAATTTTTATTCTTCACACCTACAGAAAAAATTACAAAATAAAATTCATAATAAATACATCAACATACTGAAAATTAACACAAAAAATGGATTATTTAATTGATGATGGTATTGAGAAAGTGGGTGTTATTATGGAACGCTGTTATATAATTGGACAGATTTTCTTTTCTCTTTCTCACGTTTTTCCTCTTTAACTCCCCAAATCCTTTTCTCCTCACAATCATTTACTGGCATATCAGAGCATGTAATGGTTTCAGAGTTTTATTTAATCGTGAATTCCAAAAATACAGATTGGATTATTCTTGTAAACTAATCTGTTCATCTGGGCATGATTAAGTTATGAGTAGGGCATTAACTGCCACGTCAGTGAGACGTTGAGCCCCACCCCTCGGTGGGCGTAGTCTCAAGTATAAAAGGCTAGACAAGAGGCAGCAGAGCAAGCAGATTGAGAAAAGCAGATTGAGAGAAGAGATTTAGAGAAGCAGTTCTGATGTTGGAGTGAGCCGTTTGCCCGATAGTCTACAGCTGGCCTTGTGGAGAGACGCAAAGCATAGAAAGCCTCATGGTCTACAGCTGACCTCGTGAAGGAAACAGAAGCTAAGCCCAGAGAGAAACGCAGCCCCGGGAACAGAGGAACCCGGAAGCCTGAACCCTGGAGACGTCGGCAGCCATCTTGCTCCAACACGTGGACTTTGGTATGGGAAGAAATTTATGCTTTGTGGCCTGGTAACTGTAAGCTTCTACCCCAAATAAATACCCTTTATAAAGACCAACCAATCTTTGGTATATTTCAAAAGGCACGCCTGTGGCTACCAAAACAGAGCATATCTATGATGTTTCTTTGTGATTGTAAAGCATTTTCTTTTAATATAAGAAACACAGGAAAACTAGGGAGGGAGGCTTAGTAAATAGTGTGTATTTTGTTATATTTTAAAGGCCTCAATAAAAGGTAAGGAAAGAACCTAAGAGTTCTCATATATAACTGAAAAGTATATGAGATCAAAACCACTCAGATTTTTAAAACTTGTACCACTCTCACAGGTTCTCAGGAACCAAAACCAACTCATTGTCCAAGGTTTTTTGAGTGACAGCTCTAAAGTATTCAGAAGACAGATTTTCCCATTTTTTACTGAACATCAAAGCACACATTCAGGTATTTTCTGATTAAAAAAAAAAGCTGTCTTGTCCATGTGCCAGCTGGACCCTGAGCCTCAGCGGAGTTGCAACACCTATTCTCCAGTTCACTGGACTCAACCAGGACAACTCACAAGGAGGTGAGGATTGACAACCACCATTCCAAGGAAATGAGAGAGCCGACAACTGCAAGCAAGAGAGTCCCATCCATTGGCTGTATGGGATCGAAGCCCCCTTTCATTTAGAGGTGGAGTGGGCATCGCCATCCCAGAATCCTCAGGATTAGGGAATGAAGTATGGACTAGAGTGGACTTACTAGTATTCTACAATAGACTTGTGATTCTAGCAATGGAAGAAATTACAGCACTGATAGGCAGTGGCCACTGGAGGCTCTGCAGGCAGGGGGAGGGAAAGACAGTGTAATGCAGGGGCTTTTTTGGGACTTGGGAATCATCCTGAATGGCACTGCAATGACAGCTATATGCCATTATATGTCTTCCCATAGCCTGCAGAATTGTGTGGGAGAGAGTGTAAACTACAATGTGAACTGATGTCCTTGTTCAATGGCAATGCCTCAGGATGCATTTATTTATTTTTCACATTGAATGTGCCACACTAATGAAGGATGTAGTTTATGAGGGAGGGTGTGGGAGGTGTGGAGAGTGGGGCATATGGGAATCCCTATACTTTTGTGTAACATTTGTGTAATCTAAGCATCTTTAAAAAAATAAAAATATATATTTAAAAAAATAAAATAAAATGAGCTGCCTTTAAAAATGCTAATGTCCATGATATTATTTGAAACACATATAAAATACATAGGTACCTATCTGCCTAGAAAACTACAGAAGTGCAACCCAGATTTCTAGCCTAGTATAAAGGAGAATTCCAGATGGAAGTTTTATTGAAGAATAATTTGGCTTTTCACCAGTAAGACAGTTATCAAAAGGAATCCTGATTTTTATGTGTCTGCTCATTGTCAGGAGTCTTCAGTGAAATGTTGCATAATTCATTTAAAATATATTGAGATTCTAAGAAAGTACTTCTAGCTAATTACAAATAAAAATTAAGAGAATAAATGGTAAATATTTTATCTAGCTAATCTTAACCTTGGAAAATAATTTTCCAACACTTGGAAAAATAGTGAACCCAAATTAATAATCCAACTTGCAAAAGCGGTTACACATTTCTCCCAATAATGAGCTCTCTTTGATTTTCCTCCTTTACAGCATCACTGTATTTAATCTGCAGTGAATTTTTAACTTATTCACTCATTGCTTTATTCATCCATTCAACAAACAACTACAAAATGCTTAACTATATGACTGGATCTATGCTTGGAGTTTTATTTCAGGTGGAATTAACCAATATATAGTATTACAATGATTTCATTAAATATTATAAATTACTATGATAATTTACTGCAGTAATATATAAAACTTAGCAAAATATAGTTTATGTAAATTGTAATGGATTTAGGAATAAGTGTTGACAATATGTTACAAACTCTTTAGAAAAAAATTATACACAAACTATTTTCACATGGTTTACTACGTAAATTAAATAAACCCAAAAAATCCGTGCAAATAAACCAAGGAAAAGATTGTAAAAATGGAAACAACTTGTAAAATTATCATATTTATGACTTAATATTGAATTATCTTTCAGCATAGATACTTACAGACTTTATATCAAGTTGATTTTAAAAATAGGCCACAAGTGGAGACAATTAAGAAATCATTTTTCCTGTTTTTACTTTCCTTACCTTAACAGTCATAAGCATGGTCTATTTCTACCAATGGAAAACAAGCAGTTTTCACAATACCTGTCTCCTAATATTTCTGTGATATTCTAAAATATTTCCTTTATTAGTACAGTTATCATTATAAGTATAATCCAGTTTAACAGTAAGTAAGTGCCTACAATGTACAGCAATTGCAAACTGAATGATCCAAATACAAGGTATGTATTACTCTGTAGAACGGACTGGCAAACTAAGGCCTGTGGGCCAAATCTGGCCCACTATCTGTTTTTGTAAATAAAGCTTTATTGGAACAAAGTCAGGGCCATTTGTTTTCATGTTAACCTATGGCTGTTTTTGTGCTGTACTGTCAGATTTGAAAAGTGACATTAATGACATGGTCTGCAAAGCCTGAAATATTTATTGTCTAGCCCATTACAAGGAAAAGTTTGCTGACCTCTGCTCTACAGTACAGAAATAAATGAATTCCACATCATTTTTTAGTATCATACGAAATTAGTAAAGAATTCAGAGAGAAAGGTTGTTATATACTCAGCTCCTTTCAGGCTGTGCCTGAAGTTTAGTGAATCCACCCTAGAGAGGGAGGATAAATGTTATACATTTGTGTAGACAAATTCTCTGCAAGCAATTTTGCTGGACTAATGGTCCCATTGTTACATTCCCCTCAGACAACAAAATGTCAAGTGTTGCTCTAGGCCACTAAGCAAATGCTCACCTGAACTGGAAAATCTTCATTTCTTTTAGGAGCTAGGGGTTTTAGTTTATGTCTTTTTTTGGCCAGAATATTGTGACTTTCTATGCATCTATAAATATCACAGCTCATTTAATTGAAAATGACCACTGTTACTATAGTTAAAGTAGAAAAATAAATCATGTGTTACCTGTATGTTGTTCTTCAATCCAGACCTGCAAGTACATGAAGAGGAGTAGCCCAGCTACTCCAAATATCAGCACAGACAGGAACACTTGTTTGGGGTTCATGACCATTTCAGATGGCTGCAGTTCTCCTCATTTCGGAAGATCACATGATGTGCTTTCTCGTATACTCTAAAACCTTTCTTTGTTCTCTTAAGCACCCATTCCACAAAGTAACCTAGGATATGTTAAAACAAACAAACAAAAAAACTATATTGTACCTGTTTGACGACATTTCTTCCCCAAAATGGTGTAAACATGCAGATTATCTATCATCCTGAAGATTTACATGAACTGTAACTCTCTGAAGACAAAAAAGACTGTAGAAGATGTCCCTAGAATGGTACTTTTCCATTGCATACTTATGTCTTATCTAAGGAATGCATCATCCTACAGTTAATTAGTAACACTCTAACCTTTAACTGGGAGAAGCCTGACCAGACTTAAGCCTCCCTGTATCATAAAGAGTAAAGTAGGGCTTAGGCTACCTTAACATGATTGTGAGGAGAAGAAAACTAACAGAATAGGTTGCTGAACAATCAGTTCTGAAAAACATGTTCACACAATGTAGGGAAAAACCACTCATTTCTTAAAAATACATAAAGTTCAAAAGTAGGTTTAATCGATCATTTTCCTCTCCTATAAATGTAACAGATTTCTCCAACTTAAAAGCTACATTAAACTCCTTCAAAGGCATAAAAGGACAACCATTTCAGGTCAGAATACAGGGCCCCCTCCATAATAACATGGAGGACAGAATTCTACCTCAGATTCTCAAACAAGTTTACTTTATTGAGAGAAATACTGCCTCCGCTAGTGCGATCTTAACCTGTTTTTTAATTTTGCACCCACTTTTGAGACACTGATGAATATGGAAACCCTCTGCGTAGAAAAATGTAAACACACACACAATTTTGCATAAAATGTCAGGATAGCCATGTGCCCCCACTGGAAGCAAGGTTAGGAATCCCTGCTCCCTGGGAACTGCTCTGTTAGTGAGCTGAAACAGTAGCAGCTTGGCCAAAGAGGTCAGGACTTTGGACCTAATGCTGGCCAGGGACCATGCTCCATTTCTTGGTCCCTGGGTGATCTGAATAAGTATTTCCTCCATGTGAGGACATGACACACATCGTTGTATCAAAAAATTATCTCTCTCTCATTTTTTAAAATCCAAATACGCCTCAAAAACCTGTGGGAGAATAATGATTTAGCCTCTTTATGAGGTGTTTAGTAAGATGCCAGCTAAAAGTGTTTTAAAACTGCTATGGGACATTACCAGGCTGGTTAAAGAATAATATTTAGCTGTTCTTCACAAAACTAAATTTCACACAGAGACAGGTTTTAAAGGTCACCTAAGAGGACAGAATTAGATGTTGTATAGGTTAAAATAAATAAAGTGATTTTCTGATTAGGAAAAACAAATATCACCCAAATGATTTAAAGTTTTTATGCAGCCCAGAAGACAAAAACAGAGAGTCCTACTATAAATATTTTTTCTAGTCTTTTAATTATTATCTGGATGGGGCCAGAGTAAAAGCAGCAGTTTCCAGGATCACCAGGAAAGCTTTCTAAAATCCACTTCTCTGTGTCCCCCAGGAAGGAACAAGTGCTAACTTTGTCTCTAGTGCTTTTGAGGATTTCAAGTGGTTTTTTTGTTTGTTTGTTTGTTTTGCTTTGATAACAGAAGTTTTTAAATAAGTCAAAGAACTGAGAGTATTACCATACTGGTTATTTGAAGGGTGATGTTCTGTTCTTATGTTAAATCAAAACTAAATTATTATGGGCCATCCAAACACAGAAAGAATAGTTCCCAAGGGAGATTTGCCCTTTAAGGTGTTCCAAGGTTGAAACCCTCAAGGAAAGCTGTTAAGAGGAGCCAGCTTTCTCTTCTCTTGAAGCTGCGATTAAACAATGAGCAGACATAATTCCTGGGTACAGAAGGAGGTCCTGAGAGGGGGAAGCCAGTTAAACAAAGTCTACACTAACAAAGAAATAGCTGTTTACAAGAAGAGACTTTTAAAATCTGTCCACATAATTAAAACTTATCTCAGAAGAGAGAGGAGAGAAGAAAACTCATAAATCAGAATAGAGCTACAAACTGTGGGAATGGCGTGTGTGAGAGCCAAAAGAAGTATTCCTTGGGGGGCTGCAGAGGAAAATTATTACCTACGATGTTGGAAAAAGATTAAGAATTTGCCCTTCCTTTCTTCGGGAGATGTTGCTATACTCTGACACATCCTTCTGGGTGAGAAGGCAGTAGAAAACCCATAATTGTTATTATGGCAGATGTGAGTAGGATTGAGTGATTAAAGCCACAAGGCAGAAAGGCAATCTGGTGTAAAACGGAGAGATACGTTTGATTTTCTCTGATCTCAGTCCATTAACCCAAAGTTGGCGTTAGGAAATGGCTCTCATTAAACAAAGGTGAGGCTGTAGAAGCAGCAGTATTGCTTTAAGCAAACCTGAAGGTCAGTTGTGATGGGAAAACACACCTATTTGGAGATCATATATCTACCTCCAAGCCTGCGGAAAAAGTGCAGACTACTGGAGATTGAAATTACTTGGAATAATGCTGTTTTATGTACAAGCATTATACAACTTTTCTATGGTCAAACGCTTCCTGCATTTTCTACACCCCCTTCCTCTCCTCACTCATAAACACAAGACCTTGTACCTAATATGTACTCAACAACATGTTGCATTGAACTGAATTAGGGGCTCCAGTTACAAAACACAGGTAATTTGAAGGATTTTCTAGTTATATTTTTAAATCCTTAGTCCTAACCTTTAAATGGAGAAACGTGGACTTCTAAAATACTGAAAGATAGCATCTAATTTCTTTGCTAAAAAAAAAACCAGATCTTTATTTTCACTTGTATATTCTACGAATTTACCCCTAATTTAATTATGAAAAGAAGTATAAAAAATAATGACTTCACTCTCTTTTCCAACACTTAAATTTTTTCACTTTTAAATTACCATAGCTATCAAAAGTAGCATTTGGAAACTTAAGTATTATTGATAAATTCTTAGCTGGAAGAAATTTACATAAAAGAAAATTAGGCAGGGGCCGGCTCGATAGCCCAGTGGATAGGGCACCAGCATACCACATGGGAGGCCCTGGGTTCGGTTCCCGGGGACCTCTCCTAGTGGGCAGACCGCCTTGAGAATGGCAAGCCGCCATGGGCGGGCCAGAGCCGCCATGGGCAGGGCAAAAAGCTGCCACGGACAGGGCAGGTCGCCCGCGAATGGAGCGCAGCCAGCCACCCGCGAACTGAGAGCCGGCCGTGAATAGAAGCAGAAGCCGCCCACAAGCGGGGAAAGCCGCGCCTGCGCAGTGACTAGTCTCGGCACATCACAAGGGGGGGGAAGGGGAGATATGTAATAAAATAAATAAATCTTTAAAAAAAAAAAAGAAAATTAGGCAGAAGCTTATGATTTTAGGAAGGGAGTGGTGGGATTTTGGAAAGGTGGGTTTAGACCAAATTATGCAGGCAGTTTGGTGTAGAAGAAACAGAGTCAGGAGACCACCCATCCCCAACCCTCAGCAGTCCTTAGTCCCTTGCTTTCTCCCTCTCCTAGAACAGCTAAACCACTTTTAATCCCTGCCCCAACCCCCAGCAAATGGACACTATCAGTGATAACTCCGCCAATTTACTACCTACGCCCTTATAGCCCTTATAAGCTTATCATCTGGCCCCATTCACACCTCTTGGCCCCTGTCTCTGCAGAACAGGAGTCCTCACCCAGGTTTTCACAGTATCTCCTCCCTGCTCTTGTGAATGTTGCACCATCAAAACTCCCCACCTTGGGTCTGATCTTCAATCTCGTTACCCAGTGACTCCTTCCTCTGAACATTTCCCATGCCCCCCCCCCGAGATTGCCCCATTGCCTCATTCTCAGGCTAACTTCAACCCTGATTGCCTAGGGCACTGCATTTCCCATCCATTTCACAATCCTTAGGGACCCAGGATGCATGGAGAAAAAGTAATGAGGATCAGAAGGTGTGTAGGGGTTGATAAGGGCACTTGTGGGTACAGAATGGGACCGGTTCAAGAACCATCTGATACTAGGCTCCCACTGCAGC
>PVKH010031350.1:0-12342 GCA_004027955.1 Chaetophractus vellerosus
TGGGTTGGCTTTTACAATAGGGATTTATTAGCTTACAGGCTTACAGTTCTGAAGTTGTGAAAATGTCCAAATCAAGACATCATCAAGATGATGCCATCTTCATGAAGACTGGCTGCCAGTGATCTTGGACTTCTCTGTCACATGGCAAGGCACATGGTGGTGTCTGCTAGTCGCCCCCTTTTTGTCTGGGTTTCACGGCTTCCAGCTTTTTGTTTCCATGGCTTTCTCTTCTCTTCTGAAATTCATTCTCTTATAAAGGACTCCAGAAAGAGGATTAAGACCCATCCTGAACAAGGTAGGTCACAGCTTAACTTAAGATGGCACTCCTAAAAAGATTCTACTTCCATTGGGTCCACACCCACAGGAATGGATTAACTTTAAAAACATACTTTTCTGGGGTTGAAACACAAAACCTCAAAAACCTTAAATAATTTCAGTAATAATATTAAGTACAAAGTGTCATAAAAATCTGCTACAGGTGTGGTCTGACTGTGAACCTGTGAGACTTAGAGAACAAGTTATCTGCTTTCAATATACAATGGATGGACAGCCATAGGATAAACATTCCCATTCCCAAAGGGAGAAATTAGAAGGGAAAAAGGGGTCTTAGGTCTCAAACAATTCCAAAACCCTGATGAGCATACTCCATTAGATTTCAAGGTCTGAGAGTCATTTATAGAAAGATGCTTTGTCCTCTGGGCTTCTTTGAGTGACAGCCTTACACTTTCCAAGGGCTTGCACAGCAGCCATACTCTCCTCAAACACTAGGGTGAAGGTTCCACCCTCATCAAGCATCCTGGTGGCAACCAGACTCTAGGCTCCACCCTCCTTAGGTATCCCAGTGGCCTCCAGCCTCTCTGCAACCCCAAGGCATCTGTAAAACCTGGGGTGGTGTATTAGTCAGCCGAAGGGGTGCCTTCACAATATATACCAATAATTGGTTGGTCTTTATAAAGGGTATTTATTTGGGGTAGAAGCTTACAGTTCCCAGGCCACAAAGCATGAGTTTCTTCCCTCACCAAAGTCGACGTGTTGGAGCAAGGCAGCTGCTGACGTTTGCCAGGGGTCAGGCTTTTTGGGTTCCTCTCTTCCCAGGGCTGCAGCTGTAGACTATCAGGCGAAAGGCTCACTTGTCTTTTCCTGGGGTGCTCCTCTCCAATATCAGAACTGCTTCTCAAAAATCTGCTTCTGCCTAGTTTTTATACTTGAGACCACACCCACTGAGGGGCGGGGCTCAATGCCCTCCTGACGGCCCAGTTAACACCCTAATCATAAACCAATCATGCCCAGATGAACAGATCAGTTTATAAGCATGATTCAATTTATATTTTTGGAATTCATAATTAGATAAAACTGTCAAACCATTACATGTGGTAACACTTCCTGAACAAAAGGGCAGAAGGCCCAACCTCTCCAAGCTCTGGGGCATACTCACACTTTCCACATACATGGTTAGGTCCACTCTCTTGGCCTGAGAAGATCTCTTCAATCCAGACTTCAGCTTCCATGGTTCTACCTTTGAATGCATTTTTCCATCAATCTGCCCCTTTTCTGTCCCTCTTAGTCCAGACTGGCCAAGGTTCCATTCATACAGATCTTGTAAAAAAAACTTGTCAGTTTCACATGTAGTACTCAGGGTCCAGGCCATAAGACAGTAGAACTTTCACAGATCCTTCCTGGGTAGCGACTTACAATCCTGGCATGCACTGACTGGTTCCATGTTCAGTTAAATACTCACATGGAGCACTATTCTCTGGGACTTATTTTCCGGAAGCTCTGAATTTTCCAAACCATCAATTTCTAGTTTCTTTTTCCCCAAGAGTTCAGTTCTCAGCTTATCCCTTTCCTCTCACATTTTGTTATAAGCTGCAAGGAGAAACAAGCCTGTACTTTTTACATTTAGTTTGGAAATTTCCTCCAAGCTTGTCACTATCAAATTCTGCCTTCCACCCAACACTAGAACTCAATTTTGCCAAATTTTCTGCAGCTTTAAAACAAGGGTCTCCTTTCTTCCAATTTGCAATAACACATTCATCCTTTCTAAGGCCTCATCAGAAGTACCTTTAGAGTCCATTTTTCTAACAACAGTCTCTTCAAAGCTATCCAGGCCTTTTCTATCAATAACTTCATAATTCTTCCATAATCTACCCCTGATCCATTTATAAATCCATTCCTACTTTTAGTGTCTGCAATAGCAGCATCCCATTCCCCATACCAACACCTGGCTTAGTTTGCTAAAGCTGCTGAAATGTGACATGGGTTGGCTTTTAAAATAAGGATTTATTAGCTTACAGGCTTATAGTTCTTAGGCCGTGAAAATGTCCCAAATGATGCCAGGCATCATCAAGACTGTATCTTCTTCCTGAAGACCAGCTGTTGGCTATCCTGGATGCCTCTGTCACATGGCAAGGCACATGGTGGTATCTGCTGGTCTCACCCTTTTCACCTAGGTTTCATTGCTTTCAGCTTCTTGCTTCCATGGCTTTCTTGTCTCCTCATCTGAATTTCATTACCTTATAAAGGACTCCAGAAAGAAGATTAAGACCCACCCTGAATGAGGTAGGTCACACCTTAAGATTGTACTCCTCAAAAGATCCTACTTCCATTGAGTCCACAAACACAGGAAAGGATTAACTTTAAGAATGTACTTTTCTAGGATCCATACAGCTTCAAACCATCACAAGTCTGAAGGGCTGTCCTAGCTTCAAAGCACCTCTGGATTGGCTCAGGCCTCAGTTGCAACCATATGGAGTACCAGCTTCTCCCTTTATACTCAAATCTTCTTCACTTCCTTACAGGCAGGGATGGAAGATAAAATACAACACTCCCAGTTAAGTTCGAATTTCAGATAAACAACAAACTATTTTAAAGTAAAGTATAAGTATGTTCCAAGTATTTCATGGGCTTCTTGTATTTATATTTGCTAAGTCTAGGAACCTTACTTACAGACGTAACTCTTAAGAGCAGACCCCAATAAACCGTCTGTATGCTACTCTCAGCATGCTCAGGGTTCATTTCCAGGTAACCCAATCTTCAGGAAAAGTTATTATGGTTAGTAAACACTAAGGGATCAAAGAAAATGCAGAGGGTTACTAGAAGAGGTTCCTCTCTCCACAAATGGGGTTGGGGCTCATTTATACTCATAAGCAATCCCAAATTCAGAAATTTCAGTAGCTATCGAAACCTCCCAATTTAATTTACCCAAAGTGTGATATTGAGGCCTTAACATTTTGCTCCATCATCTAAAATATTAACTAGGTGTTTGTGTGTTTGTATATATACCACAATTGTCCTGAATGCCTTTTCCCCAGTTCTCTATTAACTTCACTCTCCCTCCTCGGAGGTGCCTTTTCCGATGATTCCATCTGAAGTGTCTTCCCCCAACGACTCGATCTTATCCCAATGAAAACAAATCATTCTCACATTATCTCGTGTTATTTTCCCCCATGTTTACTGGTTTCGCCAGGGTAATATAAATAGTTTGTTGCTCCCGCTAGAATGTAAACACCTTGAGGGAGTATACCTTGTTAGGCTTATTCATTGCAGTATCTCTGGTGCCAGGCAATGTGCTTGGTACATTGGAAGTACTAATAATGATTGATTGAATGAATGAATCCAGTCCATTCTATGAAAACACTTGTTTTGAAAACACCAATTTATTTCAACTCCATTGATATATTAGGAAACAATCTGAGCATAAGGTTAATATCATTACATTATGTGTTTGCTTACATGTGATTTCATTTTTGAGAAACATTCGGTATTTCAGCTGAACCAAATGTACATGGAATAGACAAAATGTACATGCACACTCCTCAGGAGAATGAGCCACACTTATTCACATCTGGTGTTACAAATTTCCATCTGATTTCAGGTAAATCTTCTTCAACTGTATGACAATAACTCCCATTATGCAATACTTCTGATGGCTACCTTGGTCTCATAGCCAAAACCCTCCCTCATTTAAATTTTTCTCTTTTCCTTTCAGCCTTTTTAGATATTTTCTTCTCTGTTCTTTTTCTATCTTTTATGATAAAAATTTTCTCTCTCTTTTCTGTTTGTACAGAGTACACTGGTACAAGCAAACTTAAGATATTTTTCAAGGCAAAACCCCACATTTGCTATAGTATATATTCTGTAACTATTTAACAAGTGTGAAACTGTGCTATCATTTTTATTAAGGTCCTTTGGGTTTTTTTTTTTAATGTGTCATTGATGAAGTATTTGAGTGTCGTGCCCCAAACCCCATTTTCTCATATGCCTTGTGGCTTTTATTGAGAGATTTTGCAAATGCGGAGATTTTTAGGAATGTATATGTTTTATTATAGCCGAAATGACTGTATTTTATCCATACAAAAACTGAGAAAGAATTAACCCCATTTTACAGACAAAGCAAAAGACTGAAGTGCTTAGCATAAGCCACAATGTGCTCTCTTACTGTAGCAGGCAACTTTTGTGTTCTCTCTCCTGGTATTGACTCTATTTTTTTAAATCTTAGCAACCAGCTTTGATCTAATCGTCTTCAGAGTAAGCTGTTTGTCTGTGTGTGTGTGTGTGTGTGTGTGTGTGTATGTGAAAAAAATGAGGCTTAGATAGTTTAGGCCCAAAGCGTACCATTGACAACGTTTAGACTGAAGTTTTAAATGGTATATTCTTTTTACTGGGTTCAATACATTGAGTGGACATTTGCTTGAGCCCATGCTTCATGTCTTTCGTAGGTCAAGTATACATTTATCATTCAATAATACCATTGCAAATTGCACAGGTCAGTGGCAAATAAAAATAAAAAGTCAGTTAATATATTGACAACTATTTTATTTTTTTATTTACCAGGAGGTCCTGGGCATTGAACCCGGATCCCTCCATATGGGAAACAGACACCCAACTTGAGCCACATCTGCCCCTCCCCAATTATTTTAAATATACGGTTTTAGTAAGCCATGAATTTTACTGTCAGGGAATACTTATCAAACAAGTATTATGTGTAGATGTTTAAAAATGACTAGAGGATACTTATTCTTTCCATAGTTGTTTCGGATATGTTTGTCTTGTCTCTTTTTACCATATAATAAGGAGAAGTGCTGAGACTGGCAGATGGGAGTCTGTCCTGACCTCTGCTTTGCCATGAATTAACGGGGATGGCCTGGGCAAGACTTTTGATACCTTTGAACCCTTTAAATGGGGCTTGACTCAATGATTTGTAAAATTTCCCAGCAATGTGAGCCGGGTTTTCTGCTGCTTCCCCTTCAGCCCAGTTTCCAAATTGGCTTCCAAGATGAAGGCTGCCAAGTTCAATTTGCAAATACTGGCATGGGGGATCCTCTGTTCTTCCACCATAAAAATTTCAATTTCGGTAAGCTCTTTCAAAGAGTTCATAGTGGAGAGATAGGAATAAGAGAAAGTATTCTCTTAGGAATACATAGTTCTTGAAACTTTTAAACATGGCACACTTAGAAATTATCCATTTAGCAGCTACAGGCTATCAGGAGAAGAAGGAGCCAATAGGATCTGGTTAATTTAATCAGTACAATTAATTGAATGAATGAAAACAAATCAAACATTTCCTTACCTCCTTTGCTGGTGTAGGCCACTTCTCAAAGGTCTTTTAACACCCTTCACTCCAGAATAGAAGGAGTCTGCAAGATTATTCCAATGTGGAGCTAACCAAAAACCTTTGAAACTCTACCACTAGATTTAAATCTGTTCTACAACTTGACTCTCCCAAAAGGGGTCACATTTCCTGGTGTGCCTCCTGTTATGCTACTGGTGTAGAAGCACATTTCTCTTCTAAGATTCTTTTATTCTTCTGTACAGTGAATTCTTCTCAAAAGAGAAGAGAAAAGGAAAAGGAAGAAAACTTTGATAGTTATAAACACAAATATGGCAAAAAACAACCCCACACAAAACAATGATATAGACACATATATTAAGATCTAGGAAGTTGGACTAAATTGTTTCTAAGGTACCATTCAAATATAAGTTTTTTTTCCGGAATAAAGAATGATTTTATTTAATAATAATGTATCACTATCAGTTATAATACTTGTAGCAAAGGAACCACACTACCCAGAACTGGGTCTGTGCTATATTGGAACTCTCCTGGTATCTTGCCAGTTTTTCCGTAAAATCTAAAGCCTTGCTCTAAACTTTTAAAAAATGCATGAAACTTACTCACTAGTTGTAACCATGTCGGCTGACCAACAGCTACATTAATAACAGCTTAAGTCATCTGACCAAAATCTCACTAAAGTGGAAAACTATGGCAACAGCTCTCACAAAGAATGGACTTCAGATGTACATAAATATTTCAGTGATAAGCTACACATTCAATAGTTAAGTACTCATTCAGAAAGCTTATGATCTTGTCTCTAAGAAAGTTGATAAGTCTAATTTTTTCACATAGCTTGAGTGGGAGAAATGAGAACACTATTGTTATCAACAGACCCCCAAATGAGCAGACTCCTGAATTCTACAAAAGATGGTCTGTTTTGTCCTCAAAATGTAGGAGGGGGCAAAGAAAAGGGCACTTAAAGAAAAATGACGTGCGTATTTTTAGCTGAAGTTATGACCACTCTTATGATTCAATATAGAATTTGTCATGTCTACATAATAAGGTTCGTGCTTGCTATTGTGCTAATTGAACTATGTACTTTTGATACATTCCCTATTCATGCTAAAGTGTGACAAATGATAGTCAGAAGAATTGGACACACTATATCTTTCTTCTATGACTCTGAGTCAGTCTCCTTGGTGGATTACTAAACTCATTCCAGAAATCTCATCAGTTACTACTGGTCTAAAAATGGATATAATTAAAAATGAGTAAACCTACCGCAGAGTTTGATGTAATCTTTTAGTGTAATTAACACAAACTATTTGCAACGAACTTTATTCCCCTTTTCTAAAGATTGCGGATATGTTACTACAAGTTCATATACCTTACCATCACAAAAGGAGTCCCCCAAAGGCTTTTGTACAAAGAAAAGAGATATCTGCAGTGTAACATTTCTATAGCAGGAAGATTCAGTAACTACTATGTTTGTGTCTTTGACCAGAGTCAGCCTAAGATCTGGGAATCCTTCATGAATTTCATTATTTAAAGGATTTACCCAGAAATATCTCTTGGTTTAAGAGTACTATAATTTTGGAGCAGTAACTCCAAAATTATTGCTCCACCTTGGTTGCTTTTATTGTTTTGCTACCAGTTGCTTTCCATGATGTGTGTGTGTGTGTGGCAGGGAGATCATACCATCACTGAAACTCCTTTTTCAGTGTCAGTGTTAACTCGAACACAGTTAACAAATTCTAGAAAATAGAGATTCTTTTCTTGCTGTCTCCTTATTTCTCTTAACTCAGACATTACCTTTCCATAGTAAGGCTTTCAATTCTAAGTTGGCTTGCTAAAAGACTTATGAAACAGGACAGCACATTTATGGCTAATTTATTTTTTCTTTTCATTCATATTTAATTGGTACTTCTTTTTTAATTATTTTTTTATTTTTAAAGAAGCTTTAGATTACATAAATGTTACATAAAAAAATATAAGGGATTCCCATATGCCTTACTCCCTCCCCCTCCCACACGTTCCTACAACAACAACATCCCTCATTAGTGTGGTACATTTGTTACAATTGATGAACTCGTATTGAAGCATTGCTATTAACCATGGATTACAGTTTACATAAAAGTTTACACCTTGTCCTGCATAATTTTGTAGGTTATGACAAAATATACAATGGTCTGTATCTGTCGCTGCAATAAATCAGTACTTCTTTAATGTCAGTCACTGTGGTAAGTGCTTTCACCTTATCTCTTCAGTCCTTATCACAACTGCATGAGTATAAGTAAGAAATTGGGTTGAGGGATTATATCAATTTCCCAGTAAGTGGCAAGGTTTGAGATTCAAACCCAAATTCAATGCCGGAAGGAGGGTTATAAATTACTTCTTTAGTTTATACAGTATGTCCATGCTCAAAACTCTAATATATTGCATAGTTCAAGACCAAAATCTTCCCTTCTATATTGAGACAGCTGTAGGGAGGATTTAAGATTTAGAAAAGAAGAGCAATTGTCAGATGTAAATTTGGTTGGCTGAGTCTGAATGTGAAGCTGTATGAAATGGTGTGGTGGGGTACATGAGAGATGAAGCAACACTGAGGAATTACTTGACAAAATGAGAGGTTGGATGTGGGTTGCAGATATTGGGCTTCACATGCTTTAGTCACCCTGTATTTTTAGAAGCACTCAATGATCTTTTGGGGTATTCAGTCTTAAATCCTTGTTAATTACGATCTGTGAAAAATAACGTGGAATTTTTCTTTCCATAGCTACACCTAGAGTCATGCCTAGATGTGCTTTCATTTCACAGTTTAAAATCACCTTTGATTTTTTTCCCCCTTTTTTGACATCAAAGAACCAGAAAACAAACTGCAGAAATCAATTGTCACAAAACTCAGGACCCAAATCCTGTCTTTGAGATATCTTGGTCTCATTATAATTTGACCTGATAGTAGTTTGGGAGTAGTTGAGAATATTCTTCCTCTTCTTAGCTGTCAAGATTCATTGATGCATCACAGATCCCTAAAGCTATGTAGGGAACTCTTCCCTTAATTCCATCCACTTCATTTCTGAGCATCTGTAATAGTCACGGTTGGGTTCAGTGAGAGTTCTGCTTGCTGTGAGCGTGAGATCATGCCCTAAGTAATTACAGTGAGCGTGCGGTGAAAATATGTGGTGACTATAATGTCAGGAAATCATGCAAATTTTATTATCCTCCATGAAGTGGTGGCTGGTGGAGAACTTGTCAGTATTTGCAACTTGAAGCCTCTAATTACCTTGATTTACTTGTAGTACCATTCATAACCTTGCTGCCGTGCTGTTCCTGACAGCACTTTTGCATTTTACAAGAAAGGAATAATGCCATGTAAATAATTTAAAAACAATAAATCATTTAGAGTGGCTTTAAACCAAAACCTAATGCAGTAGCTGGCTGAGGACTTGCTACACTTGACAGGTAGCTGGCATGAAGAAATCATCTATGTATAATAAGTATTTACTTTCAAAATCCACAAATTCAAAACAGGCAAAGTGAAGAAAAAGACCTACAGCTTCATCTACACTGAATGGTCCATTTTACCTTTGTGAGAGGACATGGGGAATAGGGAAATTAAGTTCTATATGGGATAGTTCTACTTAAAACCCAGATTTGCTGAGTTATCCTAGATTAATGACCCAATTAAGACTGATTCTTACCAGTGGAGCAGTTGTGTGTTGAGGGAGTGTGTAAACATGGCTGTGGCGGCACCCCCACCCACGCAGGAGCTGAAGGGGGAAAACTGGAAAGGTTGGGGAGTAGGAGGAGAGAAAACAGGGCTGACGCGAAACCAGTTCCCATCTACATTTTAGGGGAGGGCTACACTCCTTCCTCTCTGGTCATTTCTATTCAAACAAGACAAAGCAGGGAATGACAAGCAAAAACACATAGAAAAAAATTTCTACTTAAATAAAGGTTAGGACTACTTCCATGATGCTGGAGGGAAAACTGGGTCTGCCAGCTGCCTTTGGGCAATTGAGTTCCTACTGGGTGCCAAGCCTGTCATTATCTCTTTTAATCCTTACAAGAATTCTCTGAGGTAGGTATGATTATCCCCTTTTTTAGATAAGGACAAAAGCTGAGCTAGATTAAGTAATTTGCCTGAGATCACCCAGCTAGGAAGTGACTGTCAGGATTAAACCTGAATCTCTCTGATTCAACCAGCACTCTCGCTCCATCCCCCTCCCTCACTTTGTTTTTTTTCCCCCACTTCCCAAATTTCTTTCTTAACCTCATCTATATGTTTTTGAAATATATGTGAGGTGGTCTGGTGAGCATCCAAAATGGTGGAATCCTTTGTGGGGGGGTGGTAGTGATGGTGGTGGTGGGAAGGGCTGGGGTGGGGTGGTGGTGTGGGGTGGTGGTGGTGGTGGGATGGGTGGGGTGGTGGTGGTGTTTCTGAAAGTCACCTACTAGATTAAAACATCCCTCTTCCCCTCTTCAGAGAAGGGATCCCACAGCTCCCACCAGAACACCCAGGACAAACTCAAGATGCTTGAAACAGACGAAAGCTCCATTTCTTCTCTCTATATTTCTCCCACTTCCCAGGGTTATTCCCCCCAAGTTCCCAGGCACCTTCATTCTCAAAGTAATGTGTTTCTCTTTCAGGGGAGACCTCACCGAACATGTTAAAATCACAAAATATTTTTCACCTGAATATTTATTGCCTTAGATCATTGGTTCTAAACTTTAATCTGTGTAAGAATCACCTGGAAGGCTGGTTAGACTAGTGATTGCTGTTTCCCCTCCCAAAGTTTCTGATTCACTAGTCTAGGGTGAGCTTAATCTGCATTTCTAACAAGCTGATGCTGCTTGTTACTGGGCCACACTTTGAGACCAACTACATAAGAGAAACACAGTTGTACCTGCTGTGTGTGCTCTGTTGAAATCAGAGGATAAGGCTACCTTCCTGTGAGTGGGAGAATCTACACGGAAGGAGCGGATACTCCTAAAATATCATCTCAAAACTGGACAAAGACCTGAGACATGAAACTGGGGTTTGGTGGTGGCCCTTCTTTATTAGGTTTAAATTCGGACGTATCTGGGTAAACTCCATCATGTTCCCAGCTGGCAGAGCTAGGGCTAGGCAAGGAGTCTTCCAGTAGTTGTTTAGGCAGGAAATCCTAAATTAGGGGATCCCATAAAGTTGGGCTTGTCAGCCCTCTACTTAGTCATACAGGTTGGTTGGATGTTATTTTCTTTGTTTAGTTATCTTTATTACTCTTTAACCTTTAGAGATAACTTATTTAAGTGTTTTAGCCTGGCCTTAGGTATGCAGATAAATAGGGAACAAGTTGGCAATACATATCTGGGCCAGGGTGAAAAAGGGAAGGCCAAGAAAGACAGAGTGGTGATTAATGAGATTCAGAAGAGGAAATCACTTCTTGCATCTCTAGAGGTGGGATTACTATGCCCATCGCTGGTAATTCCAGTGGCCATCCTTGGAGGTCATGGCCTTGGTTTTATTAGGGAGTAGGATTCCTTACAGAAAGCAACTCCAGATCAGGTTTAGGAAGAAGATGATCTAAATCAGTTCACACAAATGATTGTCCCTTAGGCTGTGGAATAATGTTATCAATTAAAAAAGAAAGGTTCTTTACTCCAGTGTTGATTGAATTGATGGAATGCAAGAGGGGGGAAAGGGTTTGATATTTTATTATTATTATTTTAATAATAGTGGTAGTGTTAGGTCAAGGGCTGACTTATCTAGCCCTTGACCTAAAACCTGTGCTTCAGGGACTTTACATTTGCTTGCAATACTCTGACTCCTTGATTTGATCCATGCTCAAAATATCAACTTCTAAGAGACTTTCTCTTATTTTCCAAATAGCAATCTCACTGCCCCACCCACCATGCTCTAGCACTTTATCTTGTTTTTATCTTTTTCTTGACATTAGTGCCACCTGAATTAATGATTTGTTTTATCATCTGTCTTCCTCATCAAATGAGACTCTATATGGGTAAACGTTTTATCTTATTTGCTACTATATTTCCAGTCCCTGGCACATAGTACATGCTACATAAATATTTGTTGAATGAAAAGAATGATCTTTTTCTGTTTTTCAGAGTCTTTCTTTTCCTTATGAATGTACCCCAATATCCTTGGAAAACTTCAAGACTTTCCCATAGTTCCTTCCTTTGCTCTGGAAAGGTGAAGGAAAGAAAGAAAGTACAGTCTATTCACGGATTATAAATTAGTTGTTTATAAATTAGGGACTGACCCTATTTGTTACTAAAAGAGATTTTTAAGTATTAAAAATGCATAATGCCCTGGCATGTAGGAAGTATTCAGTAAATGCCAGTTTCTCTCTTTATTCTAAATTTTTAGTGGATCCACATATATTCCTGATGTGTGTTTATCTTGGTGTTCCCGAGACTTTAGGCCTGTTTCCATTTACTACCAGCAGATCCCTTATAATAATGATATTCTTCAGAAGGAAGACTATCAGGAGAGATTTTACCCAATTAATTATACTGTGGGAAGAAGCAAAAATTAACACATTTGTGCCCTTTCATGGCTACATGGCATAGACAAGAGGTGCTGTAGTTTGACCACCGTTGTGAAAGACATATTATGTTCAAATACATTTGAAAAGCTCAGAGGAAAGAAACTGTTGTTCTTTAAGAGCTAATGGCAAATGGCAGAGTCTAGGCTGTAAAATCTGCTAGCAGCTCACAAAAGCTGTTGAGAGGCAAACATATTTGCTAAAGGTTAGACGCTAATCTGGAGGGGACTTAGAATTAGATGT
>PVKH010031351.1:0-12387 GCA_004027955.1 Chaetophractus vellerosus
GGGTCCCTAGGCAGTCCACTTTCTGTACACTTATCAGAATCTATCCATGCTTTTTGTGTTATTGCTAGGGTTTTTGTTTGTTTGTTTGTTTGTTTGTTTGTTTGCTTTTAATTGTAGGATGGAGGACCTAGAATGGGGATATTCCATCTTGGCAAAACTGGAAGTTTTGAACAGTCAATTTTTGAAGATCAAATATTTCTTCCTTCTTACATTAAAAATAAATAGATCTGTTGGATGTCAACCATGCAGATCTTGCTGCAGCATTTGTTCTTGTTAAACTATATAATAAAATATATTACCTAAAATAGTAAATACAATGAAGTATTACAATACAAATCACAAAAGTTTTCATTATCAAAGGGGATTTTGTGTCTATGTAATCTAGGCCAAGAGACACTAATGTAACTCATACCTGCACCTACATCCCAAACGACACCTGTATCTTTTTGCATTTTTTATGAGAATGTTTTCTTGGTGATGGGAGTGGGGATTGGAGTTTTGCTTGGTAACTGGGCCTGGAGAAAAAGATGATATAGAATTGAAGAAATGGGATAGTGTATGCTGACACCTGGGTTTGACTGGCTTTGATTCAAGAAGAGAGAAGATTAAGATGCAGAACCTGCCAGAATGTCTCAAGTCAATCTGAGACATAAGCACAAAAGTAGTTTGGGTTCTCAGGTTGTCTAGTATAAAGCTAAGGAGGAGATCCATTTCCCTTGTTCTCCACAAAATAACAATCATGTTCTAGCATGAATTAAACATTAATGATACCCCGGATTAGCAGCATTGGATATATATTAGAGACATGAGAATGGAACAGCTGATATGTTTTCCTAAGCATGAGTCATATAAAGAACGAGAGAAGAACAAAGCACTATATGCTGAATAAGTCACAGGCTGTGGAAAATTTCTTTGCTGTCTTCCATGTATTATTGATTTAATTCTGACCTTTAAGTGGAAGGGTTCTTCTGCCAACTGGTATGTTCTGGCAAAATGCTAGTTTTTTCCAGGGGTTTCCAAGACTACTTTCAGGCTTTATGATTCACTGGAAGGATACAGAGGATTTAGAAAAGCTGAAATACTTATGATTACAGTTTATTGCAGCAATGAACACAGATTAATAGCAGCAATGGGAAAGGGCTCATGAGACCAAGTTCAGGAAAATCCAGACTCAAACTTCCAGATGCCCTCTCCCAGTGAAATAGAACCAATGCAATTAACTATGCCTGCGATCAGATGTGACAAATAGGGAAGCTTACCTGAGCCTTGGTGACCACAGATTTTTATTGGGGGTCAGTCTCGTAGGCAGCAGTGCGTACATTAATGACCTACGCTATTTAGACTATAGCCTCCTAGAGCAAAAATAGGTGTTCGCCATAAATCTCATTGTTAACATAAACTATCTGATAAAACTGGTACCACTCAGACTAAGGCTTTAGACAACAAAACACTCTTATCAGAATATTTTAAACACTTATCTTCTAGGACCTGGCCAAGGTCCAGTCCTGAAGACAAGCCTGTCTTACGAAAGTACGCTGTTTGAGCAGCCCAAATGGGCTGAATTAACCTTCTCTTGCACACTGGCCTTGCTTGACAATATCACAGAAAACTTATTCAAGGCTCTTCTGCTACAATGCATGTTTCTGTAATGCTAATGTGTAATTCTGCTCATATAGCGTTGTTAAATTAGGAAAATTGTGGAAGTTGTATTTGTTTATATGTGACTTTTTCAAATATGTTAATATTTGCATCAAATAACTGCAGCTAAAAATATAGCACACCAACACAGCTGGGTACATCAATCTGAAAGAAATGTACTGCACCAGATACTCACTCCTTTCCACATAATACCACCTCATTCATTTTGGCCATATACTTTGTGTATATGTGTTTGTTCATTTTGGGTAGTGGTGGTGGCAAAGTCCTATATTTTTTCTTTTTACATCCAATTATTTATAATGCATCATTTTGTATAACTCGAAGTTTTAGACAACATATATGTCACAAGTAGCAAAAAAAATATTTGTATGAGTAAAATTTATGGAAGGCATTGTGATTGGCTATGCCACTCATCTTGTATCACAACAATCTTTTCTCTAAATCCATTACATTCCATGCTGAATATTCTTGATTTCAAGTTGAAATTAGACATAATGTCGTTACATAAACTCTGTGCCAAAAAACACCCAGGGAAGACTTTAATATGTGTTGTCAATGAAGTAATTTAACACAAGAATTCTCTTTAAAATCATGATGCTAGTGAATCTGACCATAATTGAAATCTTACTATTCTTTACTGATATGTTCCTTTTATATGTTTTTATTACAGTTTCTTGCTGAATTTTCCAGTAGCCAACTTTCAATTCCTCTGTTACTCCCAAATGTGCCTTAGTCCTTCAAAAACCCTTTCCATAAACTCCCCTATATGCTTATGGCATATCCTGCTAATTGACCGCCCACCGCCCCAGTATCTAATTTTCCTTTCTCTCATATAGTGATATAACCCTAATGTTGAGATGAATGTATATGATTGCCAAGAATAAAGCCTGTGTTTCCTAAACTCCTCTGAATGTAAGCAATATGACAAATTTCTGGTAAATTGCATGTATGCTTAAGGAGTAAGAATGCACACAATGCCTAGTTCGTGTATTTATAATAAAGGACATAATTTCTCAAGTTCCTCTTCTCCTCTTCCCATAGGCTGCAATGTGGAATGTTGTGAACCATCTTGGACTATTTAGATGAAGGAGCACCCTAAGGATATAGGAGCAAAAAGATGGAAAGAACCTTGTTCTAATTGTAGAGCAAAACACAAATTCATATGTGAGATAGAAATTAATTTCTCAATGAAGCTACTGTGGCCATGAAACTCTTATAGCAGTCAGTAATACCCTAACTAATTCAATCTCAACCTCTTTACAGAATATAGCTTCTGGTTCTTTGTTATAAATAAAACCTGCTTTCAGGAAGAGTGAGTATGATAAGTCAGTCTAGTTGGGCCTAAATGTTAATTTTTTAAAGGTGAAGATAAAATTTATAATGGAAAGATAAAGGGATTTGAGAGAGTAAGGCAAGAGAAGAAATATAGAAAACCTACAAATTTTAATCTTGGGGTGATATGCAGAATTAGGATAAAGTGTTAAGAAAATCAATTAATGCAAATTCAGTATGTAGGCAGGCATTAATTTTAGAAAGATTCATTCCTAATCTCTGATGGTAAATATCTCATGATATCTCCAAAAATCTTTGAATTTAAGAGTCATTAGGCATGATGTCCTCTCATGGATTAACAAAAACTAAAGAGAACCAGTGGATTTCCAAGTCACATATCCATATGCAGAGTAAAATTCCAAGTGCGGTATAGACCAGTTACTTCTACCACTGTTTACTCCTACTTTCAAAGTGTATAAACGTTTGCAAAATGTAGACAGAGTTTTGTGATATTGACAAACCATAATGACCATAATAAGTTAAAGTGGCCATATTAAAAGTGAACATGTTGCTATGCATGTTAATTTAACTAAATATTTTAGTTTTACCTACGTGGAGTGGGTTACTACATGGTGCATTGTGGGAACACAGGTTCAGGACTCACAGAAATTTCAGTAAATGATCTCTTTATTATATCCTAGTATAAAGAGTACAGGAAAGGCAAATTATCTCTTTGTCACTTACACAGTCCAAAAGAGCAGGGGACGAAGTCCCATCATGACTGGTCACTCCAGGTAGCCAAATTTGCTCTGGGTTGGGGTCAGTAGACGGCAACTGTATACGACCCACTTCGCATCAGAGAAGAGAGGTACATCTATACTCTTTTAAGAGTATAGTTTTTATCCACCTCAGGGGTAAGGAGCCCTGCCACTGAGAATTCTTGTTCTGATAAGCCTCTGGGGTTGCTTGTTCCTGTATTCCGTGTTTAAGGTCTGGGGGACTTTTGCATTAGACTTTACATCTCCCACAGATTGTGGAATGGCACACAATAGAAAGAAGGTTGGGGTAGTGGAAGCCAGAAGGTGGCCGTTTAACATGTGTTTATGACTTCCCTAGAGAAGGAGGAAGGGGTCATGGCTGCTTAACAGGTGTATGAAACTTCCTTAACCTATTGATGCCAAATGCATTCTTGGGTCTCAGGTAATAGAAATATATATATGAATATTGCTCAATCTTTCTTCTCATTGAACTAATGAAGCAATTTAAAAATCTATTAGTATTACAATTAATAGATTGTTGTCGTTATCTTTACTAATATATGCACAAAATCTAAACATGTTTTATTGGTCTGACTTTGAGACAGGCTTTACATTTATAGAATTCTCACAAATTATTTTAATGGTGAAAATATGTTATAGAGTGTCAAACAGGTATCTTTGTAATAATGAAGTTAAACAATGAATAACTGCATAGTGTTTGAATTTGTAGGACTCTTTTAGATACTTTGGATCTTTTACTTTCAAATCATTCTCTATGAAGCTTCCTAGGCTTTATGAAAAGTCTTTATTGACTAGAGGAGGAGAGGCTGAATAAGAGAAATATTAAGGCCTTCTCTAAATTCAGCCCACTGGTTTTTTGTATTGATCACATGTTAGGAATGCTTTTTAAATTTTTTAATGGTTGAGAATTCTCAAAAGAAAAATAACGTTCCATGACAAATGAGTTACATGGTATTCAAATTTCAATGTCCATAAATAAACTATTGCAAAGCAGGCATGCTCATTCATTTATATGTCTATATCTGTTTTCACTCTACAATGAAAGAGTAGCTACAACAGAGACTGTAAGGCCTGTGAAACTTAAAAATTTATAGCTGACTCTTTACCGAAAATGTTTGCTGATCCCTGAATTAGATTATCTGCATAATATTTACTAACGTTCTTGGAGTTCAAATAATAATTTGTTAAAAACCATGTTGTACACCTCACTGTTTTTAAAAAAGTTTGTAAAACACTGCAGTATATTATTTTATCTTCTTAAGAACTCTGTGAGAGCAGTACAATTTCCACTTTACCTATAACGAAGCATATGTTGAATGATATACCAAATGGCCTGTGGCTTGTAAGTGGAAAAGTAGATATAGAAGCTAGTGACTCTGACTAGAGTAACTACCCTCATCACAACCCTCCAATATGTGTGAAAATAAGCTATCAATCATACTATTTTCTGATAATTAACATCTGATTGTGCTTACCAATAATTGGAAAGAATAGGTACGCAGCATCAAAATACACAAATTTTACACATATTAACTTCTGGCTATATGTAAGGATTTACAGAATAATTGAAAAATTTCCCCAGACCTTCACCAAGGCCTTTAAATAACACCAATTGTATATTTTTATTTATGTAAACAACCATTCAACTAAAATTACAAATGTTCCTAGTTCACATTCCCATATACTAACATCTAAGAGTAAATGGATCTAACCAGATCATTTCCCTCCACAAATAAAGGAAACTATGCTAAAGAAGTTGCAAGGCATGGGAGCAGGAATGGTAGAAGAATGGGGGGGGGCAGAAACTAATATGAAATCTCAACAATATATGGCATTTTATGCCTAATGAAGGCCAATTGCCATGGTCTTTTAATGATTGGAAAGGAGAGGCAAGTCTCTTTTTATGATTCATTATAATTTTCAATTTTTTATTTTGAGATGGATGAGACTATTATTTTTATTAACACTTCAAAGACTTTCTCTAACAAATGCCATTATTAAACAGTGCAATTTAAAAAAATAATAATTTGCTATGCCAAAACTCAGCAAGCATTGTGATACAATTCAGCATTTAATAGTTAATCTAAAACAAGAAAAATATGAATCTATTATCAAACGGCCTTTAGACTTAAAGATGTAAATTATATTACCATTCTGAACATCCAGTACTTCATGATTAAATTTTTTTTAAATGTTCTTGGAAGTCAACCATCTGGGTTAAGCTATGAACAAATTTATATAAATCTTCAAAGCTATAAAATAACAATTTGTTATTTTGATGAAAGTGATCCAGATGAAAAAATCGCTTTACCATATTGAAACTAGTACATAACTAGCATGCCGTTTTTCCTTTTCCCTGGCTTTTCATTTCAACCTTTTCTGGTATTTTTAAATGCATACAAAGATTAAGAAAACCTTTATATGTATTTAATTTTTATGAACTTAATTGACTCACTAAGCAATTCACTTTTGATAGTTTTGGCTGCTGTAGATAGTATTACTAATCTTTTACTTCCAATACAAATACTTACTTTCAAGCTTTTAGGAAATTAAAATATTTCTGACAATTTAGTTTCCTTTTTTATATGTAAGAGGAAAGGCTCATAGTGAAAAGAATAAAATATACTTAACTTTAATGCATTTAAGCATACTGTAATAGAATTACTGTAATAGAGAAAGTGTCACATTTGACTGATTGACTTTTTGGATTCTATCTTATGTTTGTGTGTATGTAAAAAATACTCTTTAAGAAATGTTCAAGGAAATATATATTTCTATAGACAGGTAAATATATTCCCTGAAAGGTTAAATAGAAAAATAGGGAAGTAGAGTATTATAATGTCACCATATACTTTGCAAATAATTCATTTTATAGGGGAAAATGTATACTTCAATGGAAAACTGTGCATGTCTACAGTATACCCTTCTAAGTTATATAATTCTGATTCTATGGGGGCTATTTTCTAGATGTAAATTGTAGATATCTGATAGCAATGCAAAATAGTTCTTGCCTATATACATTATACTACTCAAGCATATCCATTGCCTAAACTTAGGTGATGCTCCTTAAATATTACTCACTATAGACAGAAACTTCTTATTCTGGTATGAGTCTCTAGAAGGTAAGAGATAGAACATAGCATCATTTCTTTCTTATCTCTGTCATCCACAAATTGAAATCTTAGACCTGGAAGACAGGCGCCAAGCTGGTAGTTTTTAGTTATTTTTTGCAAACAGATTTTGCATGTTAAGCCTATGTCTAAGCTTATATAAATTCCAAAACTCACCACATGGAGTGTTATGGATACATGAAATCTTATAATGGATATCCAGAATATATCACCTTTTTTGGACTCTCACTTTCCTTGAAGAGCTAAATATAATCATTGTATATGTGTGATCAGTAAAAAAAATCTCCCTCTTCTTTTAAGATTATATGCTTGCTAGATATTATAATTCATAAAGATTTTATTCTAGATTATGTACTATAAAATCAATGTGAATCTTAAACCTGACCCCATATTACTCTGTCTTCATTGTAAACTTTGTCACATTACCTAGTGTCACATAGGAAACTAGTTTTAACTGTTTCTGAAAAATTGAAGGAGTGTTTTTAATTTCCATAGATCATCATGGATGGTAATCTCATTGTTCACATCTGTATCAACCCTTGAGTTCTGCCATGACTGAGAGCTCCAATCACTGCTTGGAGTTTTGTCTTTCTAGATACACTAACAGCTCTTTCTTGGAGTGTTGCTGGGGTGTGGGTACTAGGGTAAAAATCCTCACAACTTCGAAGACCATCAGTCTTCAACTCCATTCATAAAAGAGAAACTATTTCCTTTCTCTGGGTACTTTTAGCTCTTTTCCCACTCCTCCCTCCTCAAAATTTACTCCAGAATTCAGGCATTTGCAAAAGAAAATAACAGGGAATGGTTGTAGCTCAGTGGTTGAGTGCCTGCCTCCCACATGTGAGGTCCCAGCTTCAATTCCTGGAATATTCTAAAAAAAAATCAAGGAAAATATGGTTCCTAATATTTTCAGTTATTTTTTAAATGATTATATATTCATGCATGTAAAAAAGGAGACCAAAGGGCTCTGGACAGCTTTCTGGAACAAGGAAACGAAAATACCATTAGAACAATGTAGAAATTAATTTCTGAAGAAATGGTCACACAGCAATTTTGTCTAGTAAATCTTTGTGTTCAAAGTAAATTTTCTCTCCATGCAAGTATCTGTAACAGGGAAAGCATAGCTTAGGTGTCTAAGTTTCTGTTCTGAATGTACTCCCCCATGATATTTATTCCTTGAAACAAGGCAGCAGCTGGCTGTGTTTACAATTTTCTCTTGAGTTTCCACATAGGCAGAGAGTTTCTTGTAATGGCAAATTTACTTGTAAGTCTCAATGTTCCCAGAAATAGATCTATCCCATCCCAGAAGTCTAGAAAATATAGAATTTTCACTAAGGCTGTACTTCTATTATCACCACAAGTCTTCAGTTTAAAGTATATATTTGATTTTGATTTTGACTTGTATTTATTTCAATGTTGGGATATGGTTCAATTTCTGATAGGATAGAGGAAAAGAAGGAAATAGTATGAAAAATAATACACTCAGTAATATTTAAATAAATTGTCCTATTTGTACAAGAGAAAACCGTGGCAAACTCTAAAATAATGTATCTAAGACCATATTTTGTTCACAGATTTAGAAATAAAGTCTTGCCTTCATAATCTCAGGTAGGGAAGTGTTAATATCTTTAATTTTGCATACTATCACTAAAGTCAACAGGAACACTAGCAACAAATTTTTCCTCATACTAAAGGTAGGAAATGTGGGACTTTGGTTTGACAAGGATAGTATTAATAAATCACCTACATTATGTATCTGGCACAATGCATAGATCATTTCATGGTGTACCACACTATCGCACACTATAATTATTTGCACTTAGAGACAAGGAAATTGAGCTCAGAGAAGTGCTGTGACAGGAACAAAGCTATGAAACCAGTAAATGGCAGAACTGGGATTAGAATAAATCTATATTCATTACATAATCCATAGATGCCACAACATATAATGAATTTCTGTCTACTGGCATAGGGCTATTGCCTATATAGAGGGAGCACACATGTTTCTATTCTCATTTGATATCTGCCTCCTATTGCTTTTATAGAATATTTAGACATAATTTTAAACTACAGTGGAATGAGTCCAAATGGTTTTTATATAATGATACATATGAAAGCGAAAAATAAAAATCCGAGAAACACAAGTTACTTTTCTCTGTCTCCTTTCTCATTTGAAATAACTCCAAAATAGGAAAATAAATTTTCAGCTGCTGCCATTAAGCCTATTATGTATAAAAATGTTTTAAGTAAAGAGAAAACTGTTAGACTAAAGTAACACCTTAATTATCTTTGGTAATTCATTGTGATTTTTATGTAGTCTTTGACTTTTAGGTCAAATATCTTTACTTAAGATATTTTAACCAGTAACTAAGCTTAAATTGATACTGTTTAAGATATTTTGTATGAAAAATATGGATCTACCATAGTCAGGGTTTTGAGAGAGAGAGAGAAGAAAAAAAGGAGTAGCCCCGTATTTCTTCCCACTTTGCCTTAGGACAAATACTTGTGGACTAATATACACACACTTTAAAATCTGCTGTTTTAGGTAATAAAATAGTAGCACTGCATCATTGTCTCAAAGAGAGGAGAGAAATACAAAATGAATAACCTTTCATGATCAATATGTTCGCCAAATACTAATTTTCTTTCAAATGCCATAAATCATGTAAACAAAATGTATTATGCTGCTACATACACCATCCATCTACTTAATTTTTGTAGTCTTTTTACATGTGAATTATTATAGTTTAGCCATAGTTTATATCCCACTTATATTTGATAGGGGAAAAAGTTTATATCACCTAGAGAATGATAATTATTTCAATTTAGCCACAAATATAACTCTGATCACACTGGCAGACAAAACAAAAGTGCAAAAGCATTGAGTTATATAGAAGTAGCAGTAATCAAAAGAATTGTTTGTAAAGGCTTTATTTTTTTACTTCCATTAAAACATAAGACAAATTTATAACACTAACATTTTTAGATCAAAATTGCACACTTTTAATTAGAGAGCTTTTTACTAGAAACTTTTTTCAATGAATTATTTCATCTTAAAAATCCTTTGGGCCCAGAATTTTTTTGAGACTGACTTTTCTGGGCCCACACGTAATAAAACTGTTCCTCCGCTAAAAAAAAAAAAAAAAAATCCTTTGTAATCCATAGAAATAATTTAGACCATACAGAATAAGGAATTGTTCATTTATCAATGAAATAATTTTATGGGATACTTTTATATGTCTTGAAATTAAACTAAGATAAAATTTAAAATTCTGAATATAGTCTAAATTACAAGTTTTCTTTATATTTTTTGTAAATGCTTTTGATACTAGACATAGAAAGAGAAAGATGATATGAATTATTAGCCCAACTACCTTAAATATTCAGCAATAGTTACTATCCTACCTATTCACAGAATTGCCATCCCATAAGATCAATATTTCTTCCTCAAAAGAGTGCTTAAAATTGCCTTACAATGCAACAAAGAGTACAGAATAAACTGGAGGTCATTTTTATTTCAATGACTTTAAAGATGTATATGAAAATCTGTGTTTGAAAGTCAGTGTTGGTTAAAAACTGTACATCTCTAAGTAGGTACTATTTTGTAGTAATGACAATGATGAGATGACATGTCCCTGATATGCACATGGTGCTAGATAATCAGAACTTTGGGCATTAGTCTTATGGCCGTTTGGAGCTCTTTAATTTTTATTTTTGTTCTTTTAATAGCTACCTTGGGGGACAGGAGTATGACTTAACCTAGTGCAATGCTTACTTGGAATCTTTGTGGCTGTTCTCCTTTGTGGGGGCAGGCTGCCCTTAATTTTATTATAACTTAGGGAACAACACTACCCAAAGGGATATAAAACAAATGACGGTAACTGTTCAATGAGCAGTGAAAATCAATAAAGCAAAAATGCCTTTTTTTAAAATAACAAATTGATATAGTCTGCACATCGAGGCCTGTTTACTTACTCATATTAGTCAATGAGTTTATGTTCTATTACTTTTAATTTGTCATTCTTTCCGTGATTATGCAAATGCCCAAGAATTGACTTTCTGAAATGCTCTTAACTCACTTTGTTAGGGTTTTTGCAGAATCTCTCTGAAATTATATTATCAAAAAAAATGAAAAGGAAAAAGATAAGCATTGATGATGACAAATAAAATCAGAATCACAAAATTTGTGGAAACCATTTATAAATTAATTGCTTAAAAAGAGTTAGAGTTAATCAGTAATTTCAGATTTAGCACTGCTTTAGTTTTAAAAAAAAGATTAAACAAAAAAAAACATTGTAAATGAATGGCTTATAATTGAACAAAACATTCATTGACCATCTGTCTATATTCTAATTTTAAACA
The DNA here is from genome assembly GCA_004027955.1 of Chaetophractus vellerosus. Classification (NCBI taxonomy): domain Eukaryota; kingdom Metazoa; phylum Chordata; class Mammalia; order Cingulata; family Chlamyphoridae; genus Chaetophractus; species Chaetophractus vellerosus. Next base: position 11,204 of record PVKH010031351.1, read on the forward strand.
ATTGTCTATCCTAAGCTCTAAAAAGGAAAATCATAGTAACAAACTAAAGTTTAGTTTTAGATGACTTTGATAATCAGTGAAGAAATAAACAAAATTTGAACATCAGCAAACAGTTTTAGAACTTTGTTCAGCATCCCTTGATAATTGGAAAGAAAAGTTAGTTGTATTATTTAAATCATGGGAATCAAATACTTTTTAAAAATTGCATTTTGTCAAAGCTATGTAATCAGACAAACTGTAAATTCTTATACTTGTGATGATTATTTATATAAGGGTGGCAGAATGATATTTCCACTTTTGAAATTAAGCATATTTTTTCTTAAATGAAACATTGTTGATGCTTTCTCTTATGTTATTTTAATCAGTGAGTTGATAACATATTCAGTGTCAATTTTATCATGCATCTCCTTCTGATTTTACTTCTGATGGGATGGGGGATATGCAAGGGAGATCCATTTACAGCAAGCATCCTGATATGGGAAATCTCTTTGTCCCAATTGACTCAAAACTCTCTCCCCCCACCAAGGGACACCAGGCCAGTCAGGGGATACTGGTGTCCTATCTAAGGGGACTTAGCGGCTAGGGAAAAGAAGCTGCCTCCACCCTTTCAGCCAGCATTAGATGAGGGGAATAGAAGCCGCAGAGGCACCAAATAAATCAGACCTAAATAACAGCATAGGAGCTCTGAAAATTTAACTAATGTTGAAACTCCAGGTCATGCACTAAACATAAACGGGAAGAATGACTGCTATCATACAAGATTTAAATAGACCCCAAAGTCACCTAACCATTATAATGGAAAGAAATGTCCAAGGTACAAATGAAAATCACCCATTATACAAAGATTAAATAAAATGACAATTTGAATGAATAAAGACAATCAATTGAAAGCAGGACCAAAATGGATAAGAGTTGGAATTATCTGACAAGAATTTAAAGCAGGTATCATAAAAATGCCTTAACAATCAATTAAAAATTATCTTAAAACGGGCCCGGCTAGATAGCTCAGTGGATAAAGAGCTCGCTGGGAAACCACATGGGAGGCCCTGGGTTCGGTTCCCGGGGACCTCTCCTAGCGGGCAGACCGCCTTGAGAATGGCAAGCCACCATGGGCGGGCCGGAGCCGCCGTGGGCAGGGCAAAAAGCTGCCACGGACAGGCAAAAGCCGCCACGGGCAGGGCAGG
>PVKH010031352.1:0-12353 GCA_004027955.1 Chaetophractus vellerosus
AAAATTTATTGAGTCTTGTCTTGTGACCCAGAATATCATCTAATTTGGAGAAGGATCCATGAACACTTGAAATGGATGGATATCCTGCTGTTTGGGGATGCAATGCTCTATAGATGTCTGTTAGGTCTAGTTAATTTATCATATTATTCAAGCTTTCTGTTTCTTTCTTTATCCTCTGTCCAGATGTTCTAGCCAATACTGAGAGTGGTGTATTGAAGTCTCCAAATATTATTGTAGAGACTCTATTTCTTCCTCCAGCTGTACCAGTGTGTGCCTTATGTCTCTTGGGGCACTTGGGTTAGGTGCATACATATTTAGTATAGTTCCTGCTTCTTGATGAATTGCCACCTTTATTAATATATAATGCTCTTCGTCAGCCCTTATAACAGTTTTGCACTTATAATCTATTTTGTCCCATATTAGTGTATTACTTCAGCTCTTTTTTGGTTACTATTTGCATGGAATACCTTTTTCCAAACTTTTACTTTGAACCTGATTGTGACTTTACATCTGAGGTGAGTCTCTTGTACACAGGATATAGATTGCACATTTTTTCCTCCATTCTTTCAGTCTATGTCTTTTGATTGGGGAGATCAAGCCATTAACATTCAATGTTATTGCTGTGAAGGCATTACTTACTTCATCCAGTTTGTCCTTTGGCTTTCTGTTGTCATATTATACTATTGTCTGTTTTTTTACCCTTTAATTTACCCTTCCTAAAAATCTTCATTTCTACACTCTTCTCCAAACCTCTCACCCTTGTTTTTTTCCTTTCAGGATGCAGCACTCCCTTTAGTATCTCTTATAATTCTGGTCTTTTGGTAATATATATTCTATTAGTTTTTGTTTTCTGTGAAAACTTTGAACTCACCCTCATTTTTTAAGGACAGTATTTCCAGATAAAGAATTCTTGACTGGCAGTTTTTCTCTTACAGTACCTTAAATATATCATACCACTTTCTTCTCTCTTCCATGGTTTCTGATGAGAGGTTGGCACTTAATCTTATCAAGATTCCCTTGTTTGTGTTGCTTTGCTTTTCTCTTGCTCTTTCAGAATCCTCTCTTTATCTCTGATATTTGTCATTCTTAATAGGAAGTGTCTTGAAGTAGGTCTATTCAGATTTATTCTGTTTGGAGTGTGTTGCCCTTCTTGGATTTTGATATTTATATCTTTCATATGGATTGGGAAGTTTTCAGTCATTATTTCCTCAAATATTCTTTCTGCCCCTTTTACATTCTCTTCTCCTTTTGGGAAACTGAAAATGCACATTTGCATTTCACATTGTTGTACAATTCCCTGAGACTCTGTTCAATGTTTTCCATTGTCTTCTCTTTCTGTTCTCCTGTCTTTTCCAGTTCAGATGTTCTGTCTTCAAAATCACTAATTCTGTCTTTGAAGAATTCAAATCTGCTCTTATGTGCCTCTAATGTATTTATTTTAAGATTTTTTTTTCTCCCTTGCTTGTTTGCAATCACTGCTCTCTGTGTCTGCTCATTGTGTGCTCTCTATGTCTGCTTATCTTCTTTTTAGGAGGCACTGGAAACCGAAACCAGGACCTTGCCTGTGGGAGGAAGGTTCCCAATCATTTGAGCCAAGCTTTGTGCTTATTGTGTCCTTGCTTATTGTGTCTCTCATTGTGTTTCCCTGTTGTGTCTCCTTGTTGCATTATCTTGTTGCTTCATCTTGTTGCATCATCTTGTTGCATCAGCTTGCCGCACCGGCCCATTGCGCAAATCTCCCTGTCTTGCTCGTCTTCTTTTAGGAGGCACTGGGAACCACACTTGGGATCTGCCATGTGGTAGGCAGGCTCCTAACTGCTTGAGCCACATCCATTTCCCCCTCTAATGTATTTTTAATCTCATCCTTCATGTCTTTCATTCCCATAAGGCCTGTTGCTTTTCTTTACAGGCTTTCAAATTGCTTTTTATGCTCACCCAGAGTCTTCTTAATATCCTTTATCTCTTTAGTCATGTTTTCTTTCAATTCTTTGAAATGATTGAGTAGAGTTGTGTGATTATCAATGATTGTCTTAAATCCTGTATCTCTTCTGGATCTTTGGTTTGTTCCTTTGACTGGGCCATCTCTTCCTGTTTCCTAGTATGGCTTGTAATTTTTTGCTGATTTTCCAGGCATTTGAATATGTTGGTGACTTTACTCTGATAACCAATTTCTCTCTCTTGCCTATTTTTTTCACAGCTTTTCTTTGATATTTGGTTCAACTTATTCTAAGTCTTTAAAATTTCCGAGCTTAAGTTATTAAAATTGGGCCAGGGACTCACTAATGGGGCACAGATTTTCTCTCGGGATTTAGGATATGGAGAGAACCAAAAGCAGTTTTTGTCCATGCAATTTCCAGACTGGCCAGCAGATGGCGCTCATTGAATGCACCTTTCCATGGAGAGGAAATCACCGTTTTCCTGTGTTTTGGTTTGGCCAGAGCAGATTCTGCTGGCCAAATTCACTGGAGAAAAGTCCCCTGACTCTCCCCCCCACCACCACCTTTTTTGTAGTAACAGCTGACAGGGAGGAAGATGTCTGTTCCCCTTTTAGTCACCTGTGGTGAGCCAGGGGTTTTACCCCAGCTTAATGTCTTGGGGGTGGGGCAGAGGAGCCCCTCCCTGCCACCACAGGGGTTTGGTAACTTACATTTGTTCTTTCCCATTCTTCAGCTGTCTGCCCCTCGCCCTCCCGGGAGTTGTGTAGCATTGTCCTGATCTGCTGACCCCCAAAGCAGCTTCCTTGAACAGGTTTTGGCTCTTTCTCCTTTGTTTTTGTGAGAGAGTTGAACCCTGCCTGCCTAATCCAATGCCATCTCCCCACAATTCTCCAGGTTCTTTTTAAGAGTCTCCAATTTTGAGATATAAATCTTTGAGGATATCAGCATTATTCGGGTACAGGATATAACAATCTTAGAAATTAAGGCATCGAAAAGTGTACCCAAAATAAACTACAATGTAAACTATAATCCATCCTTAGTGGCAATGCTCCAAAATGTGTTCATCAATTGCAATCAATGTACCATACTAATGAAAGAAGTTGTGAATGTGGGGGAAAATGGGAGGTGTGGGGAGTGGGGCATATGGGAATCCCTTATATTTTTTATGTAACATTATATGTAATCTAAGTATCTTTTAGAAAAAATAATAAATATACTAAAAAAATAAATAAAATAAAAATGTACTCAAAAGACAAGAAATTTCATCAGAGAAAGAGAGCAATTCTTTTCAGACCAATAATTGTGAGATGGGACTGTCAAAGGAGGGATCTGAGTTGGGAGGAGAGGCAAAGAGAAAGGGAGACAAGTAGATGGCCGAACAGAGAGCTACCCACCTTCCCAGTTCTTTCAGTATCTAGAATTTATGACAATCTTATTTTCCAGAGTTAATGTAAAATCCAATCCCTAGACCCAACCAGAGGCTAACTCACTCCATTTTTCTCATCACTCTTCCACTCCCGCAGCTAACCACTCACTGTGAAAGCAATGCTATTATCCCTGATTTTTAAAGTTTTAAAAAAATGGATTTAAAAAATGAGACAGAGAATGACCATTGAACTAGACCAATTCTGCACATTTGTAGCCCAGCAAGATTGCTTCCTAGGGGTTCTGGTTAACAGCTAATTTCTTCTTACATGGGGATTGACTCCTGCTGTTTGCCATTTATTTATTGTATGGACCTGTGAATTTAAAGGAAAGTACTGTCAAAAAATTATATTACTAAGCATTATTTTTATTATGACTATTTATTCCTAGGAGAGTCTCTCTAGGGAAGCCCATGTTTTATTTGGAAGACAGTAATGTGGAATATGCAAGAAGGAGTATGAGTGATGGCTGTACATTCTCCTTGCCAACTAAGCCCCCAGGGTTCTCACCTGGAGCTGTATTTAAACTCACTTATTTAAATCTAGAGGATAATTCCTAATGTTTAGTGCCCTACAGGATCTACCAATTATTTTTCTCAACTTAGATATAAATAACCAAATGACAGCCAAGGAAAAGGAAATTAGTACAGGTAGAGTCTCTATAAAACCTATTGAAATTGCTGAGATTATTTTTCCCCAAGGGAAAATTAAATAATAATAAAATAATATTAATAATTATTTGATTATTGCTTTAAGGCACTTAGACACCTTAGGGTTGCTGTTTCATCCCACAATTCTAATTCTGAATACTTATTTAACCATTTAAAACAATTTCCAGAAATGGTGGCTATTGAGATCCTGTAGATAAATATTTTGCAGATTACATATTTTTAAGGGACATAGATTAAAAACATAGAGGTCCCCACTGAACAGCTCCTGAAGAACAAAGGTTTTGTTTATCCCAGCTTCCCCTTCCTCAACATCTCCCTGCCTTCTTGAGCTGCCCCTTCCCCCCCACACTCCCAAGCCCTCAACCCTATATTTTGCTGTTGAGGGGGATGATTGGGGAAGGTGTTGGGGGAGGGAGGGAATTTAAAAGATTGAGAGCAAAGTCCACTGGAAAAAAATTTCTCTGGCAAGTCATTCACAGGTGTTCCTGCTTGCTCTCTGAACATCAGAGGTACCTGAAGGCTTCCTGAAAGCAGGTGATGGGATGCCTGGGAGATGCTGCTGCTGGGATCTCAGGCTCTAAGTGGTACATGGATCTGAGAACTCTGGCCAGGGAATCAACTGCCCAACCCTAAGTGCCGCCAGTGACACCTTGCATTTTATACTTCTTTGTCATTTGCTTGTACAACAGACTACTGTCTGAGTGACAAATTGGGGACAAGCTTATATTACCACTAGGCAAAAATAAAATAAAACGTGTGTCCCTCGAGCCTATATGCATTTGATCACATGGATAGTAATCGCTGCAACACTGAGGCTGATTTCCACATGCTACAGAGATGCACTCACATGCACCCTCTACTCTCCTGGGTGAGTCATGCGTTGGTCATTGTTGAATGAAGAAGGATTAACACTCAAGCGAGAAACTATCAAACTAGTAAAGCAACAAAGGAGATACGGGCCAGAGAGAGTAGGCAAAGATTATTTTAGATGATAGTTATAATAATAATGCCAGTTTACTCTTTTCTACTTCTCAACAAATTTAACCTCCATTATTTCATGACAGTAAGGGGAGAAGAGTAGCAGATGCATGAGAGGCAGTTGGCAGTTCATTGACCCATGTCATGTAAATGTAGTTGTCATAACAAACCTAAAGCAGGTCAAAATTGAAAGTAAATTTAGCACTGGAAAGCAGATCCAGCATGACTCTAGTTTGATTGCTCAATGCAGCTTTTTGGCTTGCTTAATCACAAGCAGCCAATACAACCAATGCACAATAGAAAGGTCATAGCCACACAACACATTTAAAAGTCGTGGTCTCGAAAGTCAATCTGCCTGAAGGCCCGGGGCGGGGGGCGGGGGGGGGGGAGGTAGGTGGTTCTTTCAAAGCTAGGTTTCAGGAACCAGGTCCTATGTGCCGTTCAATGGACGTTCCAAAGCAGGCGGCAGGAGGCACCAGTCTGGTCGCAGTGAGTCAATAAGAATGGCAGCAACCACTCACCACAGCACGGACATTGGAGGCAGGAATCAGCTCGACTTTGTTGTCAGCCTGCCTCTGACCTGCAGCTTGCCAAAGCAGTGTCTGCACTGCATTTTATAGGAAGTGCCCTTCCGGCTGGCATCAAACCAGTCCATATCATAGTCTCCCATAAATGTCTGGTTATCTCTTATTACAAAAACATGTTTCTCTCAATGTGTTTACATTCTAATTGTGGTCATCATGTTACAAGGATTTGGGGGAATTCAAGATCATTTAATATCATTTCAATACACAACAATCCAGGTCTAGAAAAGCTTGTTGAGTTCTTAGTAAGTAATTATTCTTAGAAGAGAACCTTGCATTTATGTCACATCTTAGGCTTTCCAACGTGCTTTGTGATGACCTTTTCTGGCACACACACACCTGAAACAGTTCCTGTTCTTGTTCCAGCTGGATTTTCAATGTTTCATAACAGATTTTGCAGATGCTTCCAAGGTTAATATCTGTTAGGCATCAAAATCATGTCTGCATTGTAGTTGGAGCCACACAGATTTATTCATTTCTAGTCTATCAATACCCATTTTTTTAAACTTTGAAACTATAAAGACAAAAGATTTAGCTAAAAGGTAGTAAAATGTGGACATGTGGGTACCTTATAAAGCTAACATAAAACTTTATAAGTCTTCTATAATTTCTGATTTCACTTACCCAAGGGACTGATAAGTCTTAATCTTGATCTTGGTCCTGTTTAGCCGAGGACTACCAGCCTGTGCTTTCTTCATAGCACACTCTTTGCAGCCTTCAGAAGCAGATTCTTATTCTTCTTGTTGGCACTATCGCCGAATGGCCAGGAGTTATAATGCCTTGTGCAGCTGAACAGTCTGTCCTAGCTTCACACTGTCATACTCTAGTCTGCAGAGACTCTTGGGTTTCAATGATTACTACAGTTTGGGTGACTCTTGGATCCCAAAGATTTTTATGATTTCATGTAGGGCAAGAAGGAATAGTTTATGGGAAAGGTACATTGGGAAGATTGCTATCTTTCCAGGAAAAACACATTTTGTATGATTTATATACTTTTTGTTGATATATAAAAATTCTGATTATGCTCAGACTGCTGCTTTCATAAGAGGAAAAAATCCTTAATTATTTTTTCTTTTCATTTTAACTCTTCTTGGAAATGACCTTTTCACCTAATTTAGTTATATTGTCAAATAAAAAAAAATGGCCACCTGCTTTGGGTGTTGCCAAGAGGGACCCATTTCTGAGAAAAGATTTTCCAGAAGACAAATCAATTGACCTCAGGGGAAAGAAACTGGGCTGCACCCTACAGAGTTGCAGTTACACAATACCTGGTGATAAGCTAATCTCAGTGCAGTAGAGATAGTTTATCAGAATAGACAAGTGTACCACATGAATCAAAGTTTATCTGCTCTCCACTTTGTAAGACATGCCCTATTTAATAAGAAACGCTAATGTCAGCTAGTCATTATTCACCCCCACTTGAAATTCCCTAAATACCTTTATAAGCAGCTGTGACCAGTTGGCTATTGAGTTTGAGATAAACCTGCTTAAGCAGTTTCTCCTTCAATAAACTGCAACTCTGATTATGCTGGTGACTTTGTTTATTTTGACATTATCCATTCTAAGAATTAAGCAGCGGACAGGGTATGTACCACTATACTGTTTTTCAGATAAAGAAACTGACCCCAGTCTAATTAAAATGCCCATGGTCTGGGAATCGGCTGTAGCTCAATTGGTAGGGCTCTGGTTTACCACATGGGAGGCCCCGGGTTCGGTTCCTGGGGCCTCCTCGAGCAGGCAGACTGCCTTGAGAAGGCAAGCCACCACGGGCAGGGAAAGCCGCCGCGAGCAGGCAGGCCGCCGCGTGGTGAGCTGACTCGGCAGGTCACCACAGCGGGGGAAGACAAGCAGACACAGAAGAACGAAAAAATGAACACAGCAAGACCAAGCAGAAAAGGGGGGGATATATAATTTAAAATTAATTAATTAACTTTTTAAAATGCCTATGGTTATACAACTAGTCAACAGAACTGAGAAAAATACAACTCAGTCCTCCTGATTCTGAGCTCAGAGTCCTTTTGAAAACATTATGTAATCACTAGAGTTAAAAATCAAATGATTTCCTTCATCATTGCTCTTCCATGCTTTTCTTCATGTACCCATACATTTCTTAGGTTCTAGTGATATGCTTTGGTATGGCTGGGTGGGAAAACTCAGTGAGGAACAAAGGTGAAACATCAATAAAAAGCTAGGAGAAGCCAACGGAGGGATGGTGGTCCAGAAACTTTGGCACAGACTTAGAAATGCAGAAGTAAATATACAGCTTCCAAAGAAGAAAATGAATGTGATTGCCATTCCCTCTCAAATATATACATTGCACACACTTATTTCAATGTTAGAAGCATTTTATGGTTAGAGGCTTCTTGACACCTTGAGAAATGAAGAAGCTGGAATGTTCTGATGAGCCAAAAATAGTATATAGAAACACTCACTCCAGTTCTTACTCTGTCATTAGACACATATCGTCCCATTCTAGGATTTTCTATTTATAACACCTCTCCCAAGAAATAAAAAGATATTTGCATTTTTCCTCCTCAGGAAATTTAGCCATTAACACAATGTTTTGATCAAAGCTAGCAAGTCTTTAACATCACTGTCATATCAATGGCTTACTCCTAAACCGAACAGCCATGAAACCATGAAATTACTCAACCTATTTTGTGTTCCTCTCAAGAGAACTTATCACACAAAAAGCCTGTGCCCTTGAAGAGCTTTTCTGTTGAAGTGGGTTGTACCGATCGTACACTTTTCTCTCTTAAAGTAAGTTCTTAGTAAGGGAAGAAGGAAGGTCTATAGGCAAGAATTTCAATTTTTTGTTTTTAATTTTACTGTTTTTGAGAGATTAAAATTATAACCTTTACTGAAAAGGGAAGGGGGTATAAACTAGAGGAAAATGAAATGAATAAACGTAAGGCAGCCAGAAACCATAATCATCTTCGTTAAAATGTTTTTCAAGTGAGCTCGAGAAGAAAGAGGACTGACCAAGTATCAGCAACGAGCAAAGACAGCCATCATCTTTCCTGTTGTGAAATACTTTAAAATTAGCCACAATGTATCACAAATGTCAGCAAACAGGGATTCGCTGATAGGAATGACCCCTCAGTGCTTTTAGGAGACCCATCAAATTTGGGCTAGAGCCCAGGTCAAGCAGGTGATTCTGGTGCTGTGCTCAGAGGACTGCACTGAAAGAAACTGCCCTAGGTGTCCAGCTCCTTTCAACGAGTTTTACTTTCCATTTCCTCTCGCCAGGTATTGGCCACAGCTTTGGTGGTGCTATAAGAAACTGTCAGTTTGGTGTGTACCTCTAAGTAGAGTAAGTACCATTTGGGATTTATTAATGCTGATTTCACATTGGGCTGCAGAGCCAAGAGTCTATTTCATGACTGGATAAATATATGTTATTCTCTATTTACTGAAAATGGCACTTGGCCTACACTTGTGGAGCTAAAATGGATAAGGATGAATAGTGCAGACAGTTCTGTCAACTATACTTTAAGCTGTCTAAATGGCTTCCACAAATTCCCACGTACAATGGACAAGGTCGAAAGCATCAAGGAGGTGCCCTCTCATTAAGACTGAAATGCACCTGGCTCCAAGCCCCACACAACTATCCCCGGTGCTAAAATTAGTCCTGTAGATGCCAGAGTACTCTGTCTTTCGATCTAGCACAGAAGACAGTTAATAAGGGAAGAAAAATTAATCTAGCTAAATTAATTAAGGTCCAGTAGAAGGGAGGGTGAACACTGCCATTCAATCCATTTCTGAAAGAGCAATGGGCCTTTTCCCGTGGGATGCTGAGTACCTGCATTCTTATTTATTTCTCAGACTTCAGGTGCATGATACCCCCAGGGAAGGCAGTTCAGGATTTTGTTTCTGCTTCAGTTCAATCAAAGGAAAACAAACACCTACCAAAATCAATCACATGAATAGAACTGAGATAACTGATGGTTCATAAAATGATTTCCAGGAACCCTTGCATGGTGCTTTCTCTGCAGTTTGTCGTGTTGGGTGGTTCAATTAATATGATTGTGAGGCCTTGTGCTGGTTTGAAGTAGTTTGTACCCCAGAAAACACATGTTCTTAAACCTAATCCTTGCCTGTGGGTGTAAACCGATTTTAAGCAGGACCTTTTGATGAGGTTACTTCAGTGAAGGTGTCTGTGGCCTACCTCAATCAGGAGGTCTAATACCTATTCCTGGAGTCTTTTATAAGCAGAATGAACTCAGACAAGACCTAGAGAAAGCCATAGAAGCAAAAGGTTGCAATGGAACCCGGAAGGAAGGAAGAGACCAGGAGGAGCCATCATGTGCTGTGCCTTGCCACGGGACAGAGGAACCCAGGATCACCGGCAGCCAGCCCCAGAACACCAGTCTTTGGGGAGAAGGCATCACTTTGATGACACCTTGATTTGGACATTTTACCAGCCTCAAAACCGTGAACGAATAAATTCCCATTGTTTGAGCTGAACCAGTCCACGGTGTTTGTGAAGCAGCCGGGGGAACCAAAACAGTCCCAAAGAAAACACAGTGTTCTCTGAATTGTATCATTACCCGAAGAACAAGTTTATACTGTGCTCACTTGTGAAAAGAATAAACCAAACTTTAGAATTGGAAGAGACGTAGAGATCATTTGGTTCAACTCAATGTCTGAAAAAATCAGAGCCCGGTGAGGTTCAGAGGTTTACCCAGGCAAAGCAATGGTTTTCCAAAGATGGCACTGCTCCCTCCAACTGGCCATATTAGGAGGGATTTCCAGTCACTGTCATTGAATATAAAAATAATTTATTTTCTGCAGACCTCATGTCTGCACTTAAGTAGGCATAAGAATCGCCTGGGGTCTTTAATAAAAATTCAGATTCTTGATACTCATCCCAGATATTCTAATTTACTAGGTCTTGGGTGATGCCAGAAATCTGTATTCTTAAAAAGCCTACAGAGGACTCCAATGCAGCTAGACTATGGATCTACCAATGAATATATTGAAGAAAAAGATTTTCCAATTACAAAAGGCAATTAAATAACCCCTCCCTGTTTTTGTCTTACTACATGAGTAAAAGTAATTTTTATCTCCTCGGTGGCACCTACATTAGAGAGGTCACCAAAGATTTCTAGTCCTTTCTACCCTGCGGACACCTTCCACTCATATCTGATTTTTCTTCATGTCCAGATTCTGGTGCTAAAGTGGGATTTAGGGGTGATCAAAATATGAACCCACCTGAAACCACAATTTCACTTTATTACTCTCTATTTCACTTTCATTAGCAAATTCAATCTTGCATACACACAATAAGTCTGTGGCTCTGTGGTAGATTCTGTGAGGTTTCTATATCCAAAAGTAGTCCTGGGTATGGTTTCATGGAGTAGAAATAAGACACCAGTGGGGCTGGCTGTAGCCCAATTGGTAGGGCGCTGGTTTACCACATAGGAGGCCCCGGGTTCAGTTCCCGGGGCCTTCTCGAGCGGGCAAACCGTCTTGAGAAGGCAAGCCGCCGCGGACAGGGCAAGCCCCCGGGAGCAGGGCAAGCCACCCCGAGCAGCAGTCCGCCGCGTGGTGAGCTGACTTGGCGGGTCGCCGCAGCGGGGGGAGACAAGCAGACATAGAAGAATGCAAAAATGAACACAGCAAGAACAAGCAGAAAGGGGGGATATGTAATTTTTTTAAAAAGGCACCAGTATCTCTAATGATACTCTTAATTCTCTGAAGCAACAGTCACAGTACAAATATATGGAAATTCAAAGAAAGAGAACAGTGCAAAGCATTCACAGCCACGATGACCGAGTGGAGAATTGGAGAACAAGTCAGGAAGGGCAAAAGGAAAGGAGTATGTATTGAATGCTTCCACGTGATGGGTATTTTATTTACATAGCAGAGCGAGGAAAACAACTATAAAGAGGGCAGCAGTATTCCTTTGGGAAGAAAAAATAGATCTATTTTTTAGCTAGACTTCAAATTAATGGACAATTAGACCGTGAGAAAATAATCCATTTGCACGTGGCCAAGACAGGCTAGGAGCGAGTTAGCAGGAAGCATTCTCTCTCTGTCACATCAGCACCTGGCACCTTTAGAGGGCACCCATCACAGTGGCTTGGTGTTGTTGGCTCTCTCGTCTGACTCCCGTACCTTGAGAGCAGGGATCGAGTCTTACCATTTTGAATTGTCAACATTTAGTAAGTTAGAGTTTAGCTCATCAGTGTTTAGCGCATCTTTGCATTAATATCGTCAGAATTTAGCACCTGTGCTGGCACAGAGAAAGCGCTAGGGGTGGGCTGGGAGGGAAGATTGTCAAATAAATGAATGAGATCCTGGAAAGAATGAAAGAAAAAAAAAAGGACCAGAGAGAAAACAAACAAGTAGGTTAAACCTCAGGCAGCAGAGTTGAGCCTAGAGCAGCAGAGAGAACTTTTACAGGCACATGTAAGCACTTCAGAGCCTCTCAACACAAAGAAACGGGTTGATAATTGCAGTGCTCAGGCTCTGAGCTGCTTAAATACAAAGGATTAAGTTCTCACACCTTTCAGGATGAACGATAATTTACCAGTAAAGAGAGACATATCAGACCTGTCATAGACGGATTTTGTAATAATCAAAGCAGCATTTGCAAGAGAATCAGGGTTCCACATTGTCACTTTCAGTTTTCTAGTTAAATTAACTTCTTTCCCAACAATACAAGCTTCTGGGGAGGAAATGAAGGAAAGTTGGAGGGAAGGATATTCTCAGATGAAGGAAATATGCTACTAAATTGATCTGGCCTTGTTTGTT
>PVKH010031353.1:0-12341 GCA_004027955.1 Chaetophractus vellerosus
GATATGTAATAAAAATAAATAAATCTTTAAAAAAAAAAACGCTACTAGAATTAATAGATGAGTTCTGCAAAGCGGCAGGATAAAAGATTAATATGCAAAAATCATTAGTGTTTCTATAAATTATTGATGTGCAATCTGAGGAGTAAATCAGAAAAATAAATTCCATTTATAATAGTGACCAAAACAAGCAAATATTTAGGCATAAACTTAACCAAGGACATAAAGGACCTGTATTCAGAAAATTTCAAAACATTGCTAAAAGAGACTGAAGAAAACTTAAATAAATGGAAGGACATTCCATGTTCATGGATTGGAAGTCTACATATCATTAAGATGTCAATTCTACCCAGATTGATTCACAGATTCAACACAATCCCAACAACTTTTTTTTGCAGATGGAAAAGCCAATAATCAAATTTACTAGGAAGGATAAGGGGCCTGAATAGACAGAAACATCTTAAAAAGGAAGAATGAAGGTGGAAGTCTCTCACTTCCTGACTTTAAAGCATATTACTTAGCTACAGTGGTTAAAAAGAAAAAAAAAAAAAACCAGCATGGTACTGGCATAAGGACAGACAGATTAACCAATGGAACTGAATTGAGAATTCAGAAATTGGCCCTCAAATCTAGTCAGGTGATTTTTGATAAGAGTGTTAAGCCCACCCAGCTGGGCCAGAACAGTCTCTTCAACAAGTGATGCTGGGAGAATGAGATAGCCATATCCAAAAGAAAGAAAGAAGACCTATACCTCACAACTTATCCAAAAATTAACTCAAAATGGTTTGTCAAGGACCTAAATGTAAAAGCTACAACCATAAAAATCCTAGAAGAAAATGTGGGAAAACATCTTCAAGATCTTGTGGTAGGCAGTAGTTTCTTAAACCTTACACTCAAAGCATGAGCAACAAAAGAAAAAATAGGTAAGTGGAATTTCCTCAAAATTAAACACTTTTGCACCCCCAAAGGGTTTTGTCAAAATGGTGAAAAAGCAGCCAATTCAATGGGAGAAAGTATTTGGTAATCACATATCCAATAAGGGTTTAATATCCATGACATACAAAGAGATCGTACAACTCAACAATAAAAAGACAAACACATCAAAGCCCCAAAAGAGATGCAGAATTTGAGAGAACTAATCAGCGAGATGTATACAAATTTCCAAAGTCAAATTGAGTTGAAAGACAATATAGGTAAAGAGATAAATGACATCAAGAAGACATTGAGCAAACACAAAGAAGAATTTGAAATCCTGAACGGAAAAGTAACAGAGCTCATGGGAATGAAAGAGAAAATAGGTGAGATCAAAAACCCATTTGAGGGACACAATAGCAACTCAAAATTATAGAAGAATAAGTGATATTGAAGACAGAACAGCTAAAATTGAAGAAAGAAAAGAACAGAGAGAGAAAAGAATGGGAAAAATTGAGCAGGGGCTCAGAGAGTTGAATGACAACACAAAATGCAACAACATATGTGTCATGGGAGTTCCAGAAGGAGAAGAGAAGGGAAAAGGGGAAAAAAGAGTATTTGAGGAAACAATAGCAGAAAATTTCCCAACTCTCACAAAGAAATGAACTTACATGTCCAAGAAGTACACTTTACCGCAATCAGAATAAATCCAAATAGACCAAATCCAAGACACATACTACTCAGAATGTCAAATGTCAAAGATAAAGAAAAAATTCTCAGAGCAGCAAGAGAGAAGCAAACCATCACATACAAGGGACCTCCAGTAAGACTTAGTGCAGTCTTCTCTTCAGAAACCATGAAGATGAGAAGACAGTGAAATGATACAATTAGGAAGCTGAAAGAGAAAAACTGCCAGCCGAGAATTCTTTATCCAGCAAAACTGTCCCTCAAATATGAAGGTGAGTATAAAATATTCACCAGCAAACAGAAACTAAGAGAGTTTGCAAAAAAAGAATCCACTTTTGTAGGAAATATTAAAGGAAGGCTTAGAACCTTAAAGAAAAACACAGGAGAGAGAGGGTTGGAGGAGTATATAGAAGAAGGAATGCAGAAAGGATAACCAAAAAAGTAAAAAGACAGACAGAAACAAGATGATATATGAAAGTCAAAGAATAAAATAGAGGAAGTAAATAGTGCATTTACAGTAATATCATTGAATGTGAATGGATTAAACTCCCCAATCAAAAGCACGGGCTGATAGAATGGATAAAAAAACATGAGCCATCCATCAGCTGCTTACAAAAAACTCACCTTAGATTCAGGGATAGATACTGGCTGAAAGTGAAAGGTAGGAAAAAGATACTCCACGTGAATAGTAACCAGAAAAGAGCAGAGGCAGCTATACTAATATTAGAAAAAACAGACTTTAAATCCAAAAAAGAGATACAGACGGCCATTATATATTAATAAAAGGGACAATCCACCAGGAAGGTAAAGCAGTCATAAATATCTATGCACCTAACTAGGGTGCCCCAAAATACACGAGACAAACTCTGGCAAAACTAAAGGGAGAAATGGACATTTCTACAATAATCATTGGAGACGTCAACAGCCCAATCACATCATTAAATAGAACAACTAGATAGAAGATCAACAAGGAAACAGAGAACTTGAACAATATGAGAAACAAGTTAGACCTAACAGACATATACACAACAGTGAATCCAAACTCAGTGGATTACATATTTTTTCTCAAGTGCCCATGGATCTTTATCCAGGATAGACCACATGTTAGATCACAATTCAGGCCTCAATACATATAAAATGATTGAAATTATACAAAGCACCTTTTCAGATCATAATGGAATGAAACTGGAAATCTGTAATAGACAGGAAAAAAGTTAATTTGCAAATGTGTGGAGGCTGAACAACACACTCCTAAATAATCAGTGGGTCAAAGAAGAACTTGCAAGTGAAATCCATAAATATAGAGACAAATAAAAATTAGATCACAATGTATCAAAACTTATGGAATACAAGGAAGGTAGTCTTGATGGGGAAATTTATAGCCATAAATGTCTATCTTAAAAAAGAAGAAAGAGCTAAACTCAAAGATTTAACTGAACAACTAGAGAAACTACAAAAATAACAGCAAACCAATCCTAAAACAAGCAGAAGGAAAGAAATAATAAAGATTAGAGCAGAAATAAATGAAAATGAGGACAAAAAAAATAGAGAAAATCAACAAAACCAAAAGCTGGTTCTTTGGGAAGATCAATAAAATTGACAAACCCCTAGCTAGAGTAACAAAGGGGAAAAAAAAGAGATGCAAATAAATAGTCAGAAATGAAAGAGGGGAAGTTACAAATGACCCAAAAGAAAGAAAAAGAATCATAAGAGGATATTATGAGAAACTATTTGCCAACAAACTAGACAACCTAGATGAAATGGGGAAATTCTTAGACATGCACAACCAACCTACACTGTCGCTACAAGAAATACAAGAACTTAACAAACCAATCACATTTAAGGAGATTGAATCTGTCATCAAAAATCTCCCAGCAAAGAAAAGTGCAGGACCAGATGGCTTCACAGGTGAACTCTACCAAGCATTTCAAAAAGAATTAACACCAGTGCTGTTTAAACTCTTCCAAAAAATTGAAGAGGAGGAAAAAATACCCAACACATTTTATGAAGCCAACATCACCCTAATAGCAAAGCCAGATAAAGATACTACAAGAAAAGAAAATTACAGGCCAGACTCTCTAATGAACATAGATGCAAAAATTCTCAACAAAATACTTGCAAATTGAATCCAACATCATATCAAAAGACATATACATCACAACCAAGTGGGATTTATTCCTGGTATGCAAGGCTGGTTCAACATAAGAAAATCAATCACTGTAATACACCACATTAGCAAATTGAGGGAAAAAAACACATGATCATATCAATCGATGCAGAAAAGGCATTCAACAAAATCCAGCATCCTTTTTTGATAAAAAAAAAAACCACTTCAAAAGATAGGAATAGAAGGAAAATTCCTCAATTTCATAAAAGGCATATATGAAAAACTCACAGCCAACATCATACTCAATGGGGAAAGGTTGCAAGCTTTCCCTCTAAGATTGGGAACAAAATAAGGATGCCCACTGTCACCATTGTTATTCAATATTGTACTAGAAGTTCTAGCTAGGGCAATTAGACAAGAAAATAAAAAATAAAGGCATCCAAATAGGAAAAGAAGAAGTAAAACTCTCACTGTTTGTGAATGATGTGATCCTGTACTTAGAAAATCCTAAAGTGTCCACAACAAAGCTACTTGAGCTAATAAATGAGTTCAGCAAAGTGGGAGGATACAAGATCAACATGCAAAAATCAATAATGTTTTGGTACACTAATACTAAACCATCTGAGGAGGAAATCAGGGGGAAAATTCCATTTTCAATAGCAACAAAACGATTCAAATACCTAGGAGTAAATTTAACCAAAGAAGTACAGGATCTATATGCAGAAAACTACAAAACAATGCTAAAAGAAATTTTAAAAGACCTAAACAAATGGAAAGGCATTCCGTGTTCATGGATTGAAGAATGAATATCATGAAGATGTCAATCTTACCCAAACTGATTTATAGATTCAATGCAATAACCAATCAAAATCCCAACAGCTTACTTTATTAGAATTAGAGAAGAAAATTACCAAATTCATTTGGAAAAGTAAGTGCACCCGAATAGCCAAAAGCATTCTAAAAAAGAAGAGAGATGTGGGAGGAATTTCTCTGCCTGACCTTGAAAAATATTACAAAGACACAGTGGTCAATATAGCATGGTACTGGCATAAAGACAGACACATTGATCAGTGGAATAGAATTAAGGACCCAGAAATAAACCCTCACTTATACAGTCAACTGGTTTTTGACAAACCTACCAAGTCCATGTTAATGGGACAAAACAGTCTCATTACCAAATAGTGTTGGGTAAACGGGATGTCTATAACCAAAAGAGTGAAACAGGACCCCTATCTCACCCCCTACACAAGAATCAACTCAAAATGGATCAAAGATCTAAATGTAAAAGTCAGGACCATAAAATATAGGAAAACAACTTCAAGACCTTGTAGTAGGTGACAGTTTCTTGTACCCTACACCCAAATCACGTGCAACAAAACAAAAAATTGATAAATGGGACCTCCTCATAATTCAACATTTTTGTACCTCACAGGATTTTGTCAAAAGTGTGAAAAGGCAGCCAACTCAATGGGAGAAAATATTTGGAAATCACATATCTGATAAGGATTTAATATCCAGGATATATAAAGAGTTGTTACAACCCAACCGTAAAAAGACAACCAACCCAATTAAAAAATGGGCAAAAGACTTGAAAAGACATTTGTCCAAAGAAGTACAAATGGCAAAAAAAAAAAACACATGAAGAAATGCTCAACATCACTCATAATTAGGGAAATGCAAATCAAAGCTACAATGAGATATCATTTCACACCTACCAGAATGGCCACTATTAAAAAAACAGAGAATTACAAGTGTTGGAGAGGATGTAGAGAGATAGGAACACTTATTCACTGTTGGTGGGAATGCAGAATGGTACAGCCACTTTGGAGGACTCTTTGGCAGTTCCTAAAGAAGTTGAATATAGACTTGCCACATAACCCAGCAATACCACTACTGGGTATATACCCAGAAGAGCTGAGAGCAGTGACATGAACAGAGTTCTGCACACCAATGTTCATAGCAACTTTATTCACAATTGCCAAAAGTTAGAAACAACCCAAGTGTCCATCAACGGAGGAATTGATAAACAAACTGTAGTCTATTCACACAATGGAATATTATGCAGATGTAAGAATAAATGAATTTGTAAAGCATATGACAACATGGATGAACCTGGAGGGCATTATGTTGAGCAAAGCAAGCCAGACACAAAAGGACAAATACTGTATGATGGTGTTACTATGAACCAAATATATTGTTACATATTGTTTGATTTTAAAGAATTATATGTATCCAGTACATTTAATTGAGAAATGTGTGTACTTATTCATCTGTGTTTACTTTTTAGCTTTTAATTCTTTACATTTTCAATTATTAAATGTACAAAATAAAAGTAAAAAAGGAAAAAAAGGGCAAAAGACTTGAAAAGACAGTTGTCCAAAAAAGAAATAGAAATGGCGAAGAAACACATGAAAAAGTGTTCAACATCACTAGTGATTAGATGATCAAACCTACAATGAGATATAATTTCACACCTATTAGGCTGCCCACTATTAAAAAGTTGGAAAAATGTAAATGTTGGAGAGTATGTGGAGAGGTAGGAACACTTATCTACTGTTGGTTGGAATGTAGAATGGTACAGCCACTGTGGATCACTGTTTGCTAGTTCCTAAGGAAGTTGAATATAGACTTGCCATGTGACCCGGCAATACCATTACTAGATAAATATACAGAATAACAGAGAGCGGTGACATGAATAGACATCTGCACAGCAATGTATATAGCAGCATTATTTTCAATAGCCAAAAGTTAGAAACAACCCAGGTGTCACCAACTGCTGAATGAATAAACAAAAGTACTATATACACATGATGGAATATTATGCACCAGTAAGAAGAAATGAAGTCGTGAAGCATATGTCAAAATGAATGCACCTGGAGGACATTATGTTGAGTGAAGCAAGCCAGACACCAGAGGACAAATATGATTTCGCTATTATGAACTAAACTCATGGAATTAATAATTAGAATATAGGTCACCAGAAAATAGAAGGAGGGTAGAGAATGGAGAGCTGATGGCTTATCTGTGCAGAATGGGTTAAAAGGTTTTCTGTAAATCTTTGGAAATGAAAGGAAATTGTGCAAGCACAGCATGGTGTTTGTGACTAGCAAAGCTATCATATGGGTATGACAGTGGTTGAAAGGAAAAGCCTAAGGACATTTATATTACTAGAAGGAAAGCTGAAATATGTAACATAGGACTGTATAACATAGTGAAACCTCATGTAAAATATAAATATGGGTGATATTGCATATATGACTGTTTTTACAAAATATAAATTCAAATGCACTAGAGAGATGGAAACAGAATAGCAGTTATGTATGGCAGGGGAAGCATAGAGATACTGAGAGGTGATGAGTTTGTTTGTTTGCTCGGTTGGTTTTTTAGTATTCTTATCATTATTGGAATAACAAAAATGCTCTAAAATGATTGAACTGATGAAAATACAACTATGTGATTATACTGAACACAGTGTAATTGATTGCACATTTTGGATGGATTTATGCTTTATTAATATGTATCAATAAAATTGATCTGTTAAAAAAAATAAAAAGAGGCACGTGATTCTGACACAAAACTCTTTAAACCTCCAGGACCATCATGTAGTTGTAACTTTGCCTAGTTGATGTCCAGTTACTCTTTCTTTTGGGTAATGTTTAGCAATGTATATAAGTGATTGAAAATTTGAGACAAAACAGGATTATATTTTTTACTATGAATTCGAAGAATCCCTACACTATATTGAATTGTAAACAGAAATTAAGTTTAAAAAGTACAGGTGCATACTCACACACATGCATACAGACTTATGCATATGTCAAAAGCCACCATAATTAGCAAAACAAATGAAAAAATTAAGGTCATGATTTTAGACCTCATCATGTAACATTGGAAAGTTATTAAATTAAAATTTTTTATGTATGTTTCATGGGAGAAGAGCCTTTGAGACAACTACACCTTGGAGTGGTGCATAATGTGTAAATAATAGAACTGGACCTAAAACACTCACTTTTGAGGGTAAAATTCTTCAGGAGAAAATATTATTTCATCTGCATTATCTTTATTTAAAACCCTTAAACTTCAATGCAAATATCTAAGAGTGAAAAAGTAAGATAATTTTGTCCTCTGGAAAAGGGATGTTGAAACAAAAATTATTCACATAAGGCTAATAATTTCAGGAAAATAGCCCAGCTTAATGTGGTTTAACCTATGGGAAAGACCGTAAATGGCTTTCACTAATGTTTCACCCTTTAAATTTTCTGGAATTTTATCAATTCCTTTCAAGTGCCCAGAAGATTGTAGCCAATCCTTTGCCTTAGGCAGGATCATAATCCAATAAACTGGACTTAATGGATTTAACATTTTGTTTTCATTCTTCAGTAATTCTTCTTTTATGAATGCAGCAAATTCATGGAAATAAATAACCAAACACAATTGAAATCAAATCTTGATTATTCACACTGAGTTTCCCACTTTATAACTTATTTGTGGGAAATTAATAATCCCATAATGATTTTCCCTGGTGCCCCAAATCTTTTGATCACAACTTCTTATTCTTCAGTTGGGCAATGGCTTTGAAAATGAAAACTAATTTTAGTCTAAGCACAGTATAATTTTAAAGGTAAATCTAAATTGAAAGAAGCCATGCTATATACTTCAAGTTCAACAAAAGAATAGTTTTCAGCTGTTCAATGACTTGAGATAACAAGTGCCAAGCTCCACATAATATTATGGGAAGAAAAAAAGAACAGACATAGTTTCATTTCCTTCTCTCAAAACTGACTGTGTACCTGTAACCCATGTTGATTTAGAGCAGAGTAGGAAAAGAACTGGAGAGAGTGGGCTTTGGGAGGAAAAATGGAAAGATAGGGAGAATGAGGAAAATGAAGGATTTAGAGCAAAATAATATAGATGATGGAGAAGAGTGAATTATAAGTTCTGGGGATAAATAAATACTGCTTCTCAGTCTATTCCCCGCTCATGAAATTGAAGATTGCAATTACAACTTTGATAAGGATATGTTCTTTTTTATCTTCTTTCTTTTACTCCACTATTTTCTCTCTCACTCCCACCTACTAAAATTACAAATAATTTGGAATTTACTATACTTCCTTTTAATGGCCCAGGAATAAATTTTTAAACCAAGGATACTATAGGTGACCTCACCAATAAATAAGCTGTCTCCTAGGCCATGGGCAATTTCAGTCATCAGGATATAGCATAGTGCTAATAAAGCTCAAGATTATAAGTACCCAACATATATGGGGAAATAGCCAGAAGAGATTCACTCATTTATTAAAATTGCTTAGGGCCCAGCTGGATAGCTCAGTGGATAAAGAGCGTGCTGGGAAACCACATGGGAGGCCCTGGGTTCGGTTCCCGGGGACCTCTCCTAGCGGGCAGACCGCCTTGAGAATGGCAGGCTGCCGTGGGCGGGCCGGAGCCGCCGTGGGCAGGGCAGGAAGCTGCCACGGACAGGGCGGGGGCCGCCACGGGCAGGGCAGGTCGCCTGTGAATGGAGTGCAGCCAGCCACCCGCGAACTGGAGCCGGCGTGAATGGAGGCAGAGGCCTCCCGCAGGCGGGGAAAAGCCGCGCCTGCGCAGTGACCAAGTCTCGGCGCGTCACCGCAGCGGGGGGGAGGGGGAGATATGTAATAAAATAAATAAATCTTTAAAAAATAAATAAATAAAAATAAAATTGCTTATTTTGTCCCCGAAAATATTCTGCACACCAGAAGTAAAATAAAAAATAAAAATTAAATGCAAGGTCTCTTTGCCATTGTATTAATTGGGATAAGCTATCAATGCTGTAGTAAACCCAACATCTTAGAGACTTAACAAAACACTACATGTCCAACAAGGTTAGACATGGGATATGCTCTACTAGGCCACATAGGGACCCAAGCTTATGAACAGCCCCTTATCTTGTAGTCAAACAATCTGGAACACATGGCTTTCCTGGTCACCGCATCAGGAGAAAATAAACTAGCAAACTGCAAGTAAACTCTTCATTGCCCGGTTATGACATCTTATATTTTCACTCACTTTTCATTGGCCAGAACTGATCACTTCCACACAAAACTGCATGAGGCTTGAGAGAGGCAGTCTTCTGAGAGAACCAGGCACTGATAAGCATCACATCCATGGAGACTACTTCTACTGTGAAAAACAGGTAATAAACAAACAAGCAAATAAAAGAATTTCAATAATAATCAGCGATCTAGAAAAGGATAATATATGGAAAAATGTCAATGTGGGAATGAAGGCTATTTTATATAGCGTGGTCAAGGTAGCCCCCTATGAGGAGGTGACATTTGAGCTCCGATTTGAATTATAATAGAGTAGCTGTGTAAAAATCTGTGGTCAAGATGGAGGGGATGGGATAATATCAGGCAGAGGAAACAGCAAGCACAAAGACTCTGGGATGAAAACACATTTTAGTTTGAGGAACAGAAAGAAGAGTTGTATGGCTGGAATACAGTTAAAAACAGGTAGAGTGGAAAGAGTTGGGGCTTTACTGGTCATGTAGGACCTTCATGGTGAATAAAAGCAAGTTAGATGTCATATAAGTACAATGCTAAGTCATTCAAAAGTTTTTAAGCCATCATGTGGTACAGTCTAAAAGGATTGTTCTGTTTACTCTTTGAATGATTGAATTATATAGGTGAGCAAGAATGAAATCAGAAGGGAAGATGATGGCTTTCTGAAGTAGGAGAGAAGCACTCAAGTGGAAGAGAAATTACTGTATTCAAGGTTTATATGGAGGAAGAGTTGATAGGATTTCTTGATAAATGGAATATGCAGAGTGAGAGAAAAAGAGAAATAAAGGATCTTCCCAAAGTTTTTGTTTTGTGCAACTGAGTGGATACCATTCATTGCGATTGGGAAGAGCAGGCTGAAGGATAGAGATTGAGTTGTCCTTGGGGTGTGATAAATTTAAGGTGTCTGCTCAGCCTCCAGGGGGAGATGTCTGGACATCAATTGGATATAGAGATCAACTTCTCAGGCAGAGGTCAGGTTCAGGATAGTGCTAAGCAGGTGGTCAGTAAAGGGAGATTTTTAGTGTAACAATGGACCAAGACTGCTGACCTGGGAATTTCTAGGCGTACTTGGATTCCAGAATTATAGACCAGACTTCCAGAGCAACCAGCTTTTTCATGGATATTTGCTACAGGTAACAGAGAGGGGGTGGGGAGGGAGAGGGCGAGGGAGAGGGAATATGAATCACAGAACAATTACCCCACACTGGCAGCAGACCAAAAATGCCATCTGTCTATGCCAAGGGCAGAATTCAGGTCAAATTTAAACAGTAACAACAGCAAAAAAATTTAAAAACTTTAGACCATACATTAATAACTAAGGATTTGCTATTCGTTTGAACAAAGGGAAAGATGACCTTTTCAGTTCTGTCACACTATACATTATTGATGTGCATTTCATTAGTAATGCACACTAACTAACGTTATTAAGAGGGTGAGTGGAAATAACCCACAGAACCCAAGCAGCTGAACATGATGAGCATCCTAAAAATCACATTTGCATCCCAAAGAGAGGAAGATACTTAGAAGACAATGGGAATCTGATTTGACAGACAAATATTCCTTAAACCACTAAAAATTGTTCATTAGTCCAACATATTGTGTCTTTACATCAGAATCTTTGGTAAATCATAATACTCTTAAAATGATGATGAAATTAAGTGCATTCTAACTTAAATATGTTCTACCTACACAACTCTGATTTGCTTATCTGGAGGCTCTTTGTGGAATAGAAGATGTGAAGAAAGCTGTGAAGCCAGAGCAATTGGACTAAGTGTCTAACAATGATTCTGAAAGAAGTTCCCCATTAAAGTTATAACAGACCCTATCCCCAGGCTTCTTTACATTTTATTGGCGGTTGAGTGTGTACTAATGGGATTAACAAGGCAAATTTGGGTTTAAATCCCAGGTCTTTTTCATGTAACAATTTATCAGTGAGGGTACCCCAGAGAAACTGAACGTCTGTGTGTGTATACCTAGGTATATGTGTGTTTGTATATATATACCAGGTTTATTTTATGGAATTGTCTCATGCAATTATGAGGGCTAGAATGTCCAAAATCTGTAGGGCAAGCCAGCAGGCTGGAAATTTGACCAAAGTTGACATTGCAGTCTTGAGGCATAATTTCTTCTGTGGGAAACCTCAGCATTTGTTCTTCAATTGGTTGGATAAGGCTCACCCATAGTAAAGAGGGTGATCTCTTTTACTTAAAATCAACTGATTGTAGATGTTAACCACATACAAGAAATACCTGTACAACAACACCTAGACTAATGTATAACCAAATAACTGGGCACCGTAACCTACCCGATTTAACACAAAATTCACCATTATACTTAACCTTTATGAGTTTCACTTTTTCCATATATAAAGTAAGAATAGGGAACCAGCTGTGGCTCAATTGGTAGAGCCCTGGTTTACCACATGGGAGGCCCCGGTTAGGTTCCTGGGACCTCCTCGAGAAGGCAGGCCACCTCTAGAAGGCAAGCCACCGTGCAGCGAGCTGACTTGGCAGGATGCCGCAGCAGGGGGAGACAAGCAGACACAGAAGAACGCAAAAGCAAAAATGAACACAGCAAGAACAAGCATCAAGGGGGGG
>PVKH010031354.1:0-12340 GCA_004027955.1 Chaetophractus vellerosus
TCACCAAAGTCTGTTGCCACGTGTTGGAGCAAGATGGCTGCTGATCTCTGCGAGGGTTCAGCCTTCCTCTTCCTCCCAAAGCTCCATGGTCCCAGCTCCTTCCAATCTCAACTGTAGGCTGGCATAAGGCTTGTCTCTTTCAACAAGCATAAGGCTTGTTTCTTTCTGGGCTTGCTCAGCTGTTCAGGGCTCTGGTCTCTTCAGTTGTAAACTAACAGGCAAATGGTTTGGCTCTCTCCCCGGGGCTCCAGTGTCCAAAACTAAACTCTCTGTGTTCTCCTTCTCTGGGTACTTACTTCCCTGTCTTTGATTGAGCATCTGTTTATATAGCCCACAAAGGGGGGTGGGAGGGGGAGGCACTCAAACCACTTAAGTCACCCTAATGACGTGGTCAAATAAAAGCCCTAATCTTGATTTAATAAAGTAAAAGTGAAACCTCTGAATCTAATACACCCATAGGAACAGGCCAGTTTACAGACATGATCCAAAATCTATTTTTGGAATTCATAAACAATACCAAACGGCCACACTAGGCTGTGAAACAGGGGAAGGAAGTCTAAAAGAACTTTCTACTTGCCTGTCCTTTCTGTTTCTTGTCTTAGCTGAATCTAATGGATGTAGCTTAGTGGTGACGTGGAGGGAAGTGCAGCCTTCGAACACTGGCCATCTCCAGGAAGCAGACCTGATAGAATGAGGGGGTCTTATATCCCCCAGTACCTGGGCTTTGGAAAAGTTGTGTGAAGATTTTTATAAATCAAGGGATATTTTTAAGGCCTGCTTGTGAAAGGACACTTACTGAGAAATACTTCTGTAAAATTAAGAGTTGTCTTCTAATTTATTTACTTTTTTAAATTTGGATTTTGGGAGCAACCATTTTCATATTCAGGATAAGCCCTCTGCTGGGAGCTCAGGATACAACTGTGTGCAAGACAAACATGGGCCCTGGCTACCTGGGGCTTCACATATAACAGGGAAAGCAAAAGAAGGGTTACAAAAATGAGACAGTAGTGCTAACTAGAGTTTCTTTCTGCATTGAGTACATTGCATTGCATCATATTCATTCATTCATACTCACTCAGTAAACATTTATTTAGCATCTCACACACCTCAGGCCCTACTCTATGAGCTGGGAAAACACCAGTGAATAAGACTAGCATATTCTGCGTGACTCTTAAATGTTAGTTGTGAGTTCTTATTGACAGTATTAAATAAACAGCTGCAATAGATTTAGAAGATTGAGCCCAAAGTGGCCAAAACTAGGAGTAGTTGGAGAAAATACATTTCTGAGGACTTTTTTGTTGTTGTTGTCATTATTTAATTTGTCTAACAGTGGTGTGTTAAGCGAAATTTCAGTGACATGAAGTGGTATTTGCAGACTGGTTGCTGAGGTTCTATCATACCAGCAGTACTCTTTCAAGCCTGATATGTTTTCATTTTATTTCCTTTCTAACGCAAAGAAATTTTTAAAATGCACTAGGACTAGAATCAGTAGCCTAGGCATTTTAATAAGCGATACTCTTCTCAATTAGAAATAACCCATAAATGCATTCACAAGCCAGAAGCAGTCGTCTTTTTAGAGCTGGAAAGCCAAGGGAAATGGGGGTTAGCGAAAAATAGATAAATGAGCATACTTTCAAAAGAGTAATTACATTTTTACATTTCTTCAAGCTGTCCTATTTTCTCTTTCTCTTTTTTTTTTGTGTGTGGCAGTGCTAAATTTAAAGCAAATGGAAAACAACCGACTATTACAACAACAAAAGGCATTGTATCAATCAGATTAACCAAGACAAGTTTGCTGGAAAGGTTTTAATTATATCCTCAGCTTTGTGTACACACACCCTAGTTCTAACATGGAGTGTGGAATTTTGACAGCCAATTAATTATGGCATATGATGGTTAATGGCATACTTTGAATCAAGTCATCATTCCCAAGCATTATGGACACAAAAATGATCACTTTAGGAGCATATCTTAGATGGAAACCTAAAAGAAACAACAAATAAAAATAGAAACAAAAATCATTTAGAGATCATCTAGCCGTCTAAGCAACGTTCCACTAATATTAACCGCCTCATGATTATACCTCTCCTTGCAGCTGTTTACTCGATGATAGACATCATAGGACCAGTTTTCTGACCAGCGCTCTGGCCTCCAGGCTCTTCCTTTTTTTTTTTTTTTTCCTTTTATAGGCTATAACGCTAGGACCTCTTGACCATGATTTTTTTATGTGCTAAAGCAGAATCTAGCATTTTCTAAGCTTGCTTGCTATTGATTCATTTATTTTTGATCTAATAAGAGACGTAAGGAATCCTTTGTTTTAGCTCTTACTTATTACAGATGGAAAAAAAATGGGAGGCTTGCATGTTTCCTTCCGGTTGCTTATCTCCCAAGAAAGTCACACTCTAAATACCCCTGGGTTGTATAAATGTGGGCCAAGGAGTCCGGTGATGGGTAAACAAAACCAGATCAAATGGTCTTTCCAGTTCAGTGTCTTGAGACTTATGCAGATCCCTGGCTTCAAATGGACTAATAAGGTGGTGAAAATGGTTAAATATATCATTGCTTATGGATGTCCCACATAAAGGCAAAACTCCAGTCTTCATTTTAAAATAATGATGTGAAACCATGCAGGTCAAAGTATGCACTTTGAGATTATTTTCCCCCTTGGTTGGCTGCGGGGGCACAGCCTTACACAACGTCTGATAGACAAATCAAAACCACACCCCCTCCTGTGGGACCCTGTCACTGCCCGCAGATAGAAGGGGGCATTGGTTGCTCTGCCCAGCAGTTGGTGTTTATATTAGAAAGGCAACTTCTGAGATTTCTCTCAGTGACAACATGAAAGGCTGCTCTGCAGAGGATTGAAAAGGGGGTAGGAGACGAGGGGGCCAGTAACATCTGTTTGGAAAATCCCAAGTTCAGAGGGATTTAGACAAGTGGTTGAAGACAAAGTCATCTTTTTCCCATAGTAAATGCAGGTCAGGGGCTACAGGGAAGAATACTCTTTCTTAGGGCAAAGCCTTTATATCCCTATCTAATTCAGGCTGATGTTAGCTGGTTATTCCCTTTTAATCCTGCAGGATGTGGGTGACTGGTTTTCCAAACAGGGAGTTGGAGCATCATGGGAGGGTGGAAGGAGGAGGGAAAGAAACCAGCCGTGACAGAGCCGGCAGTAGCTGCCAGGCCAGGCACGTTTGTGGTGTTACAGGCATGCTGAGGCCAGGATTCTCCTTCCTTTTGCTTCTGATGTTGGAAATTTAGAAACCAGGAACATTTGCCAGGGGTGGCTATGGACTCTATGTTCCACAGGGGAAAGGCAGAGAGAACAAGGAGAGGAATTTCCAGTTTATTTATAGGACTTCCTTGACGTAAAGGAAGGGAAAGGGAAGACTCTTGACTAATACCTGAACTACAAATGGGGAAAAAAGATTATAAAGGTTTGAATTTTTTTTTCCCTTCCTTGTTTTTTACATGAGCAGCCACTGAGAACTCAACTGACTTTCGGTTTCCTCTGTAATTGAGAACAGGAGTGAAATGGATAAATGCACCTCACAGATAATCCCTGAAGCTCATTTTTATCCATTAGTTTTAACCTCTTCCCTCCATAAATCTTTTATTCCACCTCCTGATGAGAAGAAAAACGAACTGTCTTAAGCGGGAGTGACATTGCAGGCCAGACTTGGCCTATAATGGAGGTAGGGAGGCCCAGGGAAGTGGCTGGAGGGTCAGAGGGACAAAGGACCAGAACTGAAGCACTCTGCTGCAAAGGCTCCATAGCATCCTGGGAGCTTCTTCAAAGGGGAG
The DNA here is from genome assembly GCA_004027955.1 of Chaetophractus vellerosus. Classification (NCBI taxonomy): domain Eukaryota; kingdom Metazoa; phylum Chordata; class Mammalia; order Cingulata; family Chlamyphoridae; genus Chaetophractus; species Chaetophractus vellerosus. The sequence continues at coordinate 3,805 of PVKH010031354.1, forward strand.
AAAAGGCTCCTACAATGGCAGGATAATTCAATTCAGGCACGTCCCTTTGTGGAAAGGGAAACCAAGGCTCCCAGAGGTTAAGAGTACCCAGCTGTTAGTAGCAAAACCAGGACTGGGAGCTGGTCCTCCACACTCTCGGTGTGGGGCTCTCTGCTCCACATCCCAGTGCCCACGTCATGTCTGGGGCACACTACTCCTTAAACCGATGTCTACCGGCGATCTATGATAGACCAGGCAGTGTGCTGGAGGCTTCCGGGTTCATCTGAGGAAAATAAGTGTGACTACTCCTGTCCCGTCGGTGAGGACATTGAGGTCCAGAGATGCTCATTAGGTTAGTAAATGGCACTTTTCATATGGTTCAGCCTAAACCACATGCCCCAGGTAACACAGCAAGTTAGATGAAGAGTTAGAATTCAAATTCAGGAGAACTCTGAATCCAGCGCTACTTCTACCGCCCCACTATGCTGTAGAGCTTTGTGCAGTACTTTCATGAAATTATTTTTTTCATGGTGGATTATATTTATTTCTCTTGTGTCATTACGTTTTGGGAATGAGTGAGACCACATGGACATTTAACCAAGAACAGTCTATTCTTTCAGCCTTAGTCTGTGTTCTTCCACTCCAACCCCTCAACACTGACCTTCCACTACTCAGAAAGGATGGACACAAACTTGGGAGGTGTTTCAAACCTGAAGTCGGGCATATTCTAGTCTCTGTTGCTGTCATCAAATCTTAGGGCTACACGGAACCTTCAAGAGAGTCTGATAAGAAATCCGGATCCAGAAAGACTGATTTTCCCCAGGTTACACAGCTGGCCAGTAGCACAGCTTGGGATGCAAAGCATAGTTGATTTGACTCCACCATTTCCGGCCAGCTCCACATAGCTGCCACGATGCTGGAGTGAGCAGTATTGGAATTGCTTTCCCTTTGTTCTGTGTACCTACATGGTGGGTGTTTCTGAAACAAGCCCTCTAAGGCTGAGGAGATTAAAGACAGGACATGGCTCCCTGTAGGTGCTGCTGAGACTCCAGGGAAAACTCCAGCGCCATCTAGCCTTTGTCCACTCCTTCCTCTAAATCCTAGGCCCTCCACAGGTACTGCTGCAGATAAACAGATTATCCTCAGGTTCACAGGGGTGTCGCTTTGGATTTGTTTGGACTAGCTGGAGGATATCTTCTTTCCGTGAGATTCCAAACAGCTATTCCCGATGAAAGTTTTCTTTTAATTGGCAAGCAAGTTAGTTTACTGTTGAAAAGTTCACATAAACATTCCTAGGCAGGGCGTTCTTGGGTCATACTGACACAAACTCATCTTGGAACACAGCTATACTCTACCAACTCTGCATATCAGGTATTAGCCATACGTGGTTGGGCTATGAAGCAGCCGAAAATGCCACAGCCGCAGGCAGGGAGGCTTGTTGCGGGTTGAATTGTGTCCCCATAAAAGACATGTTCAAGTCCTAACCCCTGGTGCCTGTGAATGTCACCTTACTCGGAAACAGGGTCTTTGCAGGTGTGATCAAGTTCAGATGAGGTCATAACTGGATTAGGGTGGGCCCTAACCCAACTACTGGGGGGTGTCCTCATAAGAAGAGGGAACTTTGGACACAAACAGATACACACAGGGGGACCTCCGTGTGCAACAGAGACAGAGATCGGAGTGATGCAGCTACAAGCCAAGGGACACCAACAGCTGCCAGCACCCAGCAGCTAGGAAAGGCAAGGAAGGGCTCTCCTGAGTGCCTTCAGGGGAGCAGCGCCTTGCCAACCTTGTTTCAGACTTCTAGAACTGTGAGAGAACATATTCGTGTTGTTTTCAGCCATCTAGTTTGTGGTGCTTCATTACAGCAGCGCTAGGAAACGAAGGCAGGGTCCTTATGGGAGCTCTGGCCCGGCACCCTCCGGTGGCTGGAGGCGTGCTCAACAGCAGGCCGTCTGGGAAGCCCAACTCAGGCCGAGGGGCACAGCTGCTTCACGGCAAAAGATGGGCAGAGACTTGGGCATCACAGCAGCAAGGCTGAGGGAGGCAGGGCTGGTGGCAGAGCATGAGCCCAGTGGGGCTTGGGGGAGAAAGGTGTCCTCCATGCTCTCGGGCGATGTGTAGTAGGAGTAGCGGCTCCCATTTAACAGCTGGAAGCTGTGCAAGAGTGTGGTTGAGATAACGGGAACAGTACCACTAGGCAATCTGCATTTCAAACACTTGCTGGCTTCCCTTCTGGTTATATTTATTTTTTTTTTTTAAGATTTATTTATTTTATTACATATCTCCCCTTCCCCCCTGCTGCGGCAACACGCCGAGACTGGTCACTGAGCAGGCGCAGCTTTCCCCGCTTGTGGGCCGCTTCTGCTTCCATTCACGGCCAGCTCTCAGTTCGTGGGTGGCTGGCTGTGCTCCATTCGCGGGCGACCTGCCCTGCCCGTGGCAGCTTTTTGCCCTGCCCACGGCGGCTCTGGCCCGCCCATGGCAGCTTGCCATTCTCAAGGCGGTCTGCCCGCTAGGAGAGGTCCCCGGGAACCGAACCCGGGGCCTCCCATGTGGTATGCCGGCGCCCTATCCACTGGGCTATCCAGCCGGCCCCCCTTCTGGTTATACATAAGGTTGAGGGGATGGGAGAGGCCTGGTCTTAGGGACTGTTGTTAGCCAGAGCCCAAATCGGATGTGAATCACATGGTCATCACGAAGCATCAAGCACCCTTGAAAGAACTTTCTCCATATAACATTTAAATACCTGGACAAGAACAACAACGAATTCATAATCATTTATTGTAAATCACTCCAAGTACATATGCTATCAATGGCGAAATAACACTGCTAAACACCTGCTGGATGAAGAACTTCATTATGACAACTTCCTATTGGCATCATTTCCTTTTCAAAATTAAAAAATTTTAATTTAAAATTCTACATCATTCTTGGAAATACCTATTTTCGAGATGCTCCAGTGCCAACACTACAAGACCTTTCTTTTGCTCTAACATCTAACACAAAGGGCACGGTGTCCCATTAATTCAACATGCTCTTTACAAGGCAACTTAACACACTTTTTTTTTTAATCCAGAAGCTACATAATGGTCACTTTATATTTTGCTGCAAAATCAATGAAGGCTACATGCAGGTGAAACATTAGTAGACACTGAGTTCTAGATAACTGTCAGTTATTAAGACCCGATGGCCTGGTGTGGAAAATTAATATGCTTATTTAGCAGAAATAGCTAAAATACATGCATCAGTGGCTGGGATCAATTAGAATATAAATTAGACGTCTAAACATTTAAATGGGAGCTTAATTTAAGCTTAATTTGATGTCTGGCACGTTTGAGTTATACACCTTTAAATGACAATAACAAAGAGAACAAAATTAAACACCTAAACAGGCATTGATTTATAGGGCCAGCTGGGCATGCAGCATGGGACACAAAACTAGCTGGGCAGTGAACAAATTGCTCTTGAAGCAAAAAACAGTGGAACGTTAACAAGCTGTAAACAAGGGGGGGAAAAGCCATTTCCTGTTTTCTCGTTTTGAAAAGTTTTCAATTCTCTTACTTGAAAAACACACAAACACAATATTATAAAACAGAAACCTGCTCCAGTTAATACTTAGACCCTCTCTTTTGTCTTCTACCCTGCCTCTCAGCTCCTTTTAGATACTATGTTTAAAAGCAATGCTGGATTAATTGGTAAAAAGTAGACAAATGCTCTCCTGAACTACACTGAAAGAATATTAAATTCCTTCATCCTGTCAGGGTTTACATCATGTACAAGCACATGACAATGTATGTTTGACATATCATAGCTACAGCGATTAAACTATTTCTACACCCTAATGTTAAATCATAGTTACACTGACTTTAAAAAAATTGTTCATTGATATTGTATTTTGACATTATTTTGAGACAAACAAAAAACTCCCAAACCACACAGATTCTGCACCCACCCCACCCTCTAACCCCTCCCACAATCCAATGAACAAGAAAACTACAATAACAAATGCAATGGGCCGAGAAGTGAACGTCAGACACGTTCAAGTGCTACCATCTCCAGCATCTGCTTTCCGGGCCTCGATCATCGGCTTGGTTGCCCGTTTGCGGTCAGTTGCCAGCCCCAGACAGCACATGAAGTCAATGAACCAAGTGGTTGGGTTGAAATTTAAGCCAAATTCACTCGCAGAGTAGTCAAAGGGAAAGGTGTGATGGTAATTGTGGAAGCCTTCTCCTGGAAGACAAAACAGTTGTTTAAATAACTCAATCACTACCTCTCTGGACACACTTTTTAAAAATCATTCATTTACTGAATGTAAAACACTGTGCCAGGCTCTGTGGATTCAGTGGAACACAGACTTGGCTAGACGAGCTAAATTTAAACAGATTAATTTTCCTGCATGAATTGTAGAAACGACACCATGAGTTCAGAGCTGTACTTCTTAAGCTAAATGCTAAATGGCTGATAATAGATCATCATTTTGATATATGTTTGTAAAAGGAAATAATCCCTGTGGGCTGGAGTGATTAAAGGAGACTTCTTGGGAGAGCTTGGAAAAGAAAAATGAGAACCATTCATATAGGTAAGTAAATTAAGGAATTCAATCTTTAAATATCCCAAATCTACCTATATTACTCTACCCTTCCCAGTAAGTAGCTCCACCCTTCCCCATTACTTCTTTTCCTCTTTTTATAAATTTTAATTTTAGGTATCTTCATGAGAGACCTTAGGGCTTCTCTCATTTGATTTTTAAAAAAACAGTTTTACTGAGATATAATTCACATACCATACAATTCACTCATTTAAAGTACACAATTCAATGACTTTGGGTTTATTCAGAGTTGTGCATCCATCACCACAATCAACTTTAGAAAATTTTTATTAACCCCCAAAGCAAAAAGAAACCCCTCACCCTTAGTCTTATCTAATTCCCCACCTCACCCCCTAGTCCTAGGCAGCCCTAGGCAACCATTAATTTATTTCCTCTTTCTATAGATTTGCCCTCTCTGGACATTTCATATAAATTGAATCGTACAATATGTGGTCCTTTGTGACTGGATTCCTTCACTCAGTATAATATTTTCAAGGTTCATCCATGTTGTAGAGCATGTAGCAGTAATTCATTCCTTTTTATTGCTGGAAAATATTTCATTATATAGATATATACCACTTATTTTATTTTATTTTATTATTTTTTTTAAGATTTGTTTTTTATTTATTACATATCCCCCCTCCCCTTTTGCTTGCTCTTGCTGTATGTTCATTCTTCTGTGTTTTTCCCTATGTCTGCTTCTTGTTTCCCCCCATCTTTGTGGAGATGCACCAAGTCGGCTCTCTGCGGGGGCGGCTCGCTCCGTTCGAGGGTGGCTCCATTCCGTTTTCACGGGCGGCTCTGCTCCATGTTTTGCGGGCAGCAGTCCTCCATGTTTTTGCGGGCTTTCACGGGTGACTTTGCCATGCCCGTAGGGGCTCCGCCCTGCCGTGGGGGCTTTTTGCCTTGCCCACGGTGGCTCTGCCCCGCCCACGGCGGCTTGCCGCGCCCACGGCGGCTTGCCTTTCTCAAGGCCATCTGCCCGCTCGGAGAGGTCCCCGGGAACCGAACCCGGAGCTCCCATGTGGTACCCCAGCGCGCTCTTTATCCACTGAGCTATCTAGCTGGGCTCTGCTTTTTAAAAATTTATTTTGGTCATGAGAGAAAGCAGGTTTATTAACGCCAGCAGAAGGACAAGAGATGGGGGATATTCTTTCATCAATTTTAACAAATGCACCACACTAAGGCAGGGTGTTAATAATAGTGGGGGTGGAGGTATGGGAACTCTGTATTTTTTGCATGAGTGTTCTGTAAACCCACAACTTCTTAATTTAAAAAGAGAGAGGGTGAGAAAAGTCAACTGTTGCTTCTACCTTAGGTAAATTTTCATGGTAAAATTATCCATCACCTATTACGTGCTAAGCACTGTACCATGTGGTTTATACATTGTATCTTGCTTAATCCCACAACATCCCCATGAAGTAGGCATTGCTATTTCTCTTTCACAGATAAGAAAACTGTGACTCCAAGAGAGATTGAGTGATTTGTCCAAGAGCCAGGATTCTATCTCCCAACCCCAAGCTTACTCCACTCCACTCCACTGCCTCTCTTTACACATTCCACAAAGCCATTCGGAAGCCAAGAAAATCTGAGCTGCCCCTCTCCCCGCTGCTTCTCTAAACCCCTGCTTACCAATGGCACCCAGAGCGACCAGTGGGTTCTGCCGAGGGCTGATGTTCTTGTTGTAGGGCCGGTTTCCGTACATGTGGGCGGCACTGTTGACCAGCCAGGTGATGTTGAGTGAGACGGTGTAGCGCAGGATGGAGGCCAGGAAGTAGGAATTCCACAGGCTCTCTCCCCAGAGGTGCCAGGGCACCAGTGTGGGCACCACGAAGCACATGAGCACCACGCTGATCTTATAGTACCTGTAAGGCAGGGCATCATGTCACCACTGGGCACCTGCGAACCGAGGCGGGACTAGCTGAGCAAGTAACAGGAAGAGGCAGAAAGAAGCCCAAGGAAGGAATCGTGCTGGTCAGCTCCTTCAACGCCTTCTACAGAAGGAATACCCTCTGTGTCACTCTGCAGGGATCACGAACCCAACAAGGGCTAGGCAGGTGACACAGATTTGAGAACTGGGATAGGCCAAATGTATTAGGCTGTGGTAGGGTCTGTGCCATGATTCAGAGGAATTTCTATATGGAACTAGCAGCATTGTGCTGGCCAAGCTACATTTGTCCTGTAAGCTGCCAGGTTGAGACACCTCCTAGAGATTTTGCTCACCAGTCAATCAATGAGTATTTCTTGAATAATTTCCAGGTATACGACTCAGAATCAACTTAGCTTAGTAAAAAATGTAAACCAACACACTAAATGTTCTCTGTCCATCCAGAGATGACATTCCAAACTAGCATCAAAAATACAGAATAAGTATAGAAATAGGCATGGCCATTCAAAAAGTAATCATTAAAAATCAAACCATCAACAGTCTGGTTTCTGGATCTGTGTTACCAGCAAACATTTACTGAGCATTTACTATATTGCCAGGCCCTGAAGGGAGTGCTGGTGGTCTGAAGGCAAATTAGATACAGGCCTGCTCTGGCTTCAGTCAACCGGAATCACTCCTTACTGCCCTCCTGCCAGGCAGGACTGGCTCTATGCAGGGACAGAAGAGGGGCTGGCATAGGAAAGTGTCCAAAGCTACCTGTTCATAGATATTTCTCCCTTGGTGAATCAAGCTTCTGGAAGGCCTCTGTTAAAATGCATGTGTAACAGTTGGGAGGTGGCACAATGTAAGGGCATGCGATTTGGGAAGTGGAAGGCTCTGACTTGAATTCAGATCTGGTAATGGATATTGAACAAGCCTCTTATTATTCCTTCCCTCTCCTCATGTACATAGTTATGTAGTTCCCCCTAAAGCAGAACATAAGGCAATGTCTGTATGTCAGTAATTTATTTTGGGAAGTGATCTTAAGTAACAAGTGAGCAACTGGGAAAGGTGAACAGAGAAGGAGGGAAGGCCAAGCCAGGGGTGTGATATTGGGCTGACTGCTGCTAAGGGCAACTGAACTTGGATCTTGAGGGGATGAACTATACCTTGGAATGATCCACTCAAAGAAAGGAAGGGAGCATTTATCCAATGGCTCCAATTTCCCGTTGTTCAAGGATTGCTGCATGGCATGTTAACTCCCCCACACATCCAGGCTTGCTTGGCTCAGAATGGCTCAGTGGGTTCTGCAAGCATCTCAGGTGGAAATGGCAGAAAAGCTCAAGGCAGGAAGTAAAAGAGACAAAGTGGCTGCAGCAGGTGGCTGCAATAATTATTGGAGTGAAAGGTGAGCCAAGAGAGTATGAGACAGGGCACAAGAAATGTCTAACACAGGTAATAATTTTAAGAGCTTCATGGGTTGCTGGGAGAATCAAATATTAACAGCTAACATATACTATGTACTTACTCTGTGCTAGGAACATTCTGGGAGTTTTATGTGCATTGACTCACTTAATTCTACCCATAACTCTCTGAAGAAGGGATGGTTCTTATCCCCATTTTACAGATGGGGGAAACTGATCAACAGGAATGTCATGCAGCTGGCCTGAGCCTGCATAGAGCCAGTCCTGCCTGGCAGGAGAGCAGTAAGCAGCGATTCCAGGTGACTGAAGCCAGGGCAGGGCTGTATCTAATAGGTGGTAGGACTAAGGCCGAATCACTTCAGAGACCATCATGTTACTCTGCTTCGCAAAGGAAGTCATGCATACAAGTGTGCTTGTAGATGGCTGGCTGCACAGAGTGTCAGTTCCCATAATGATAATTGTTTTTATTGGGCCACATATTAACCCATCAGCACCCATTTTCCAGTCACTGGGAGATAGCAATGGCTGCATTTTAGAGGAAAGCAGAAGCCTGGGAGGTCAGATGAGCAGCTGTGGTTGGAAAGGCAAAGCCAACAGATGACGAAGGGACTGGTTGTCTGAGGCTCCCTGGAGTGGTGTGCAGAAGGCTTTTGGGGAGTGCTCTGCAGAGATACC
>PVKH010031355.1:0-12341 GCA_004027955.1 Chaetophractus vellerosus
GAACCTGTGTTTTTAAAGATATAATTTAACCCTTTGTAACCTTAAATTATATGTTCATGAAATAATAAATAAGAAAAAATACTTGATATTACATAAATGCCAAAAGAGTGTTTGAAATGGTTTAATCAGATATCAAGTGAAATATAAAAATCTTTAAGCTCTGTTGCCATCTTTTAAGATTTTGGATCAGTCTGGAATCAGATGAATTTTTATGTTTATTAATGTGTTTATTAGTAAGTTGCTTGGAAAACTGAGAAATATAATTTTTAAATCCTGCTGTTTCTTAACTCTTTGAGGCTTAACTAATTTTACTCCTTAAAAAATGTAGATTTGATTTTTAAGATAGTTTTCACATTTCTCTTCTAAATGCTTATACAACTTGAGTTTGTGAAGCACTGGATGTTCTTGGTTTAAATGCAATATATAGTGATATAAAATCAAAGCAGTTTTAAAAATACTCTATGTTATGTCAGTTTGTAGGCTATATAGTCTACCACTATCGAATGGGAGAATAAAAAACTTTTCTTGCTTTTCAGATTATTTGTAAATGCACAATCAACAAATTCCTTTCACATTATACAGATCTTTGAAAAATCAACAATAGCTACAGCCAATGTTTTATAATTGTCACAAAATGGCATCCCCAATAACTACAAAAATTCATAGCCCCAAATAATTAACTGAGGAAGCCAACTATGATTTTTATAAGAAACAGAGATTTGAATAGACATGTGAAATAATGAACATTTTACAAAATAGCAAAATAGGAATCAGTAAAACTCTAAATTCCAAGAATGCTATCCTCTCCCTCCAATAATAGTTGCTAAATATAAGTATGACTGCTCTAGATAAAAGATGAAGATGGAACTATCTGGTGAAAACTGGTTTCATGTTAAGGACTTGCATTTAAAAAAAAAAAAAGTCTCTCAGGAAATAAGTGTTTCTCTAGTAACACGTTACAAATATGACCAGACATATCTCCCTAATTATGGCCACGGATCTCCAATCTCTTAAAAAAAGATTGAGGAAACAATTAGGTTTAATTTTCTAAGCAATTAATATACAATCATTCTTAACTTGTTGTATCTTTTGCTTCAACTAGAATACCCACGCAATTTAAGTAAAATATGCGCTGTAGGTAATGAGCAGAAATACATGATGAAAAAAACCTAGGTTCTAAAAGTACTTACAAGGAGCACTCTAATAGTCATGGTATGAAACCTGAGACTAGCATAGAACTTCTGGAGGAAGGGATCACAATGAAAGCTATTTAGAGCAATTATACAATGCATAGCTTTACCCCAAGAACAAAACTTATTGTGAAAAACATTTAAAATCCTAATGTATATTTGATCATGTTTATAATTAAAAGTTTACTCCTGGATAAAAATAGTTAGAATACAACATTAAACTTCTTAAGTTACAAGGAGCACATACAAATTAGTAAGAAAATGACCCAGAAAAAAAATTAAAATGGGCAAAGTAAATGAATGGTTGTCTTGCAGAAGAGGACAGCAAATGGTCAACAGACATAAGCAAGTATGTTCAGCCTTATTAAGAGCAAGAGATAAGCAGATTAAAATAGAAGCATTCTCATTAGGTCAGTAGAATTTAAAGATTGATAATGTCCTGTGCTGTCAAGGGCATGGGTAAATGTTGGTGGGCTGTAAATTGATAAAAACAAATTTAAAGTCTCTTAAGTATCTATTATTAGACTTCTTATAATAACATTCTCTTTGCCCTAGACCCACTTTTAGGAATATATACTGTAGAGGTGCTTATGCAAGCATGTAAAGCTTTGTGCATAAAGATGCACATTTGCAGTGAAATCTATTTCTAAGAAAAAAAATCTATTTCTAAAGCCAACATTAGAAACAACTTAAAAGTCCATCAACTGTCAAAGAATGAAATAAATTACAGTATGTCCTCTTTATAGACTGCTATGCAGCTTTTAAAAAGAATGAGTAGATGAATTTACATGGAACAGCAGACATTCATGATATATTGCTAAATGAAAAACGGTAGAGCAAATATATAAAATGATATCAGCGGTTTAAAGTAGTTCTAGATATGTAGTACCCTGGTTATCTTGCAGAAGCAGATGCCAATCCTCTCTGGAGGAAGTTTCTTTTTCCAAGTTCTCAAAGAGTTAAAAAAAAAAAAACCAACAAATTTTCAAGAGTAAATGAGCAGCTCCCAGCCAAAAATCATTCAAAATATTTAGTGAACTTGTAGACTATGAAAGATAAAGAGAAGATCTTCAAAGGAGACACAGCACCTTGGAAGGCATGAGAGCTGATTTCTTGACAGCAGCACAGGCAGCCAGAAGACTCTGGAATGATGGATTCAACGTGCAGAGGAAAGTGATTTTCCACCCAGAGCTCTATGCTTAGAAAAAAAATATTTTCTGTGTGAAGCCAAAATGATGCTATTTCCAGGTGATCAAAACCTGAGGAGAGTTTGCCATTGGCAGACCTCCACTAAAGGAAAATCTAAGGACTGTACTAGAGGTAGAAGGAAACTGATGCCATGCTTAAGGTCTAAGATACAAGAGGAAATGGAGAGAGACTTCCACTGAGAGTCAAGGAAGAGTCACAAGATTCGGATTTAGGCTCCTGATGGAAACAATCCGACCACCGGCAATCAAGACGGGGAGCAGGAGTGAAAGATGAAAAAGGGCATGAGAAACCTTTGGAAGTGGTGAGTATGTGCATTCTCTTGATTGTACTAATGGCTTCACATATGCCAAAATTATCAAATTGTGCACTTTAAATATGTGCAAGTTAATTGTATGTCAATAATGCCATTAAGAAACAAATGGATAGCAGAGAAGCCGATAAGCGTGTGGCTAAATATAAATAATGTACAATGGTGATATTTATGTTTTAAGAAGTAAAGGAAAGACGGAATTTAAGTGCATGACCATAATATCTTATTATTCTGGGTGGTGAAGGACGGAGGACACGACTCTGATATGGAAGAGGGTGACTTATTTTTGGTAAACACTAAAAAGAATAGTATCAGAGGGCATGGCTTCCAAATAGTAGTGGAAAAAGTAGAATTAAAAAATAATTAATCAATCCAAAAGGAAGGCAACAGAGAAGAGAAAAAACATTATAGAAAAGATGGGACAAATAGATAGCATAAAATAAGACAGTGACTATAAATCCAACTTAATTGGTAATCACACAATATAAATAAATTTAATGCCCCCACAAATATGGTCAGACTGGATTTTTAAAATTAGCTATATTCTGTTGCAACAAATCTAAAATTTAGGTTTTCAGAAAAGTTGGAAATAAAAGAATGGGAAAAGATTACCATGAATACATTAAAAAGAAAAATGGTATGCATCTATTAAAATTAAACAAAGCACACTTTAAGGAAAAAATAATTACTTGAGAAAAATAAGGTCACTCTATATGATAACAGGGCCAAAGTACAAGAAGATAAGACAAATTTAAATTTTTATGTATCCATCATGGGTTGATTCATGTCCCCCAAAAATATACTTCAAATCTTAATCCTGGTTCTGTGGATGTGACCGTTTTTGGAAATAGGGTCTTTGAAGAGGTGACTAGTTACAATGAGCCCAAACTGGATTAGAGTGGGCACTAATTCAATAGGACTGGTGTCCTCATTGGACTCAGAGACACACAGATGCAAGGGAGAAGACAGCCCTGTGAAGATGGGACAGAGACTGAAGCCAAAGGACACCAACGGTTGTTGGCAAACACCAGAAAGTGCAAGGGGCAAGGAGGGATTCTCCTCTATGGGTTTCAAGGGGGAGCACGGCTCTGTGGACACTTTGATTTTGGACTTTTAGCTTAAAACAATTTTCTGTTGTTCTAAGTCACCCATATTGTGGTATATTATGGCAGCCTTGGGAACTAATAGTACCTATTAAGATAGTCTCAAAATACACAAAGCAGACGTGTTGTAAACGATTAACTTTGGCCAGTAAGACATAAGTAGAACTGTGGAGTGTGGTGATTTCCTTTCAAGAATGCTAGTGTTTGCCCTTTGCCCCCTGGGATGGTTTGGTGCTAGATCAGGGGTTCTTAACAAGTGGTCCATGAGCTTGAATTGAAATGAGAAAAAAAATTATTCTTGTGGGGATGTGTTGGTGTGGGTTTGATATATTTATTAAATAATACAGAGTATCGTGTGGACTTAGTAAAGGGTCTGTGGTTTTTACCTGACTGGCAAAGGGGTCCATGGAACAAAAAAAGTTAAGGACCCCTGTGCTAGATGGACCCCAGAAAATCATATTCTTAGAACGAATCCATTCCTGTGGGTTTAAACCTATATAAATAGGACATTTTGATTACGTCCATTAAGGGCCTTTTGATTAGGTTACTTCAGTAAAGCATGACCCAGGGTGGGTCTTAATCCTCTTGTTGGAATCCTTTATAAGAGAATGAAATTCAGATGAAGACAGAGAGAAAGCCTTGGAGCTGGGAAAAAGCCACTGAAGCTGAAAGCTGAAGACAAGGACGCCCAGAAGAGAAGGGAGAGCCAAGCACGCACCACCATGTGCCTTGCCATGTGCCAGGGGAGCCAAGGACTGCTGGAAGCTAGGCTTTGGGAAGAAAGCATTGCTTTCATGGTGTCTTGATTTGGACATTTTCACGGCCCCAGAATGGTAAGCTTGCAAATGAATAAATTCCCATTGTAAAAGCCAACCCATTTCTGGTCTATTGCATTTTGGCAGCCTAGCAGGCTAAAACACCCCCTTTCTTCACGCTTTCCTCCTTTCTGTTGGCTGGAACAGATGGGCCTGATGGCTGGAATGGAACAGACCTTGGGAATGTAGACCTTGCTCAGAGGAGCAACCGGTTGGGAAGTGCCTGGATCCCTGAGGACTTTGCAGAGTGGACTCTCCACTGCAGACCTCGACTGCCCTGTTCCAGACTATGATGTGAGTAATAATCTTCTGTCTTCTATAAGCCATTGTTGTTGGTGTCTGTTTTGCACAGCAGAACCTAATCTTAACTAACACTGAACGAGTTTACAGAAGCCAAAGAAGTAGATGCTTTCACAAAGGGAGGGGGGAAATCATCATTGCTCTCCTAATCCCAAAGCGCTCCTGGTGTATTATCACAACACTTAGGTAATCCACAGGACAGAAGAAAAAGCAGCTCCCTCAGATGGCAACTGGCAATATATTGCATATAGTTTGTTAATCTAAGCGTCTGCCTTTTGCTTTCAGCTGATGTGCTGGTTAGTCAGGAAATAGAAGATTAATTAGTTTGGTTCATTTGGACTTCCTCCTTTTTCCTACTTCAAGCACTTAATATCCACAGAAATTGCCAAATGGTCCATTTGTGTTTAACTTCTACAAGGGATTTAATTGATCAAATGAAATATGCAAACAGTAGCCATATATATAGCAATGAGGAAATTAATCAGAGAAAGCCAGGGGAAGATTTAAATATGAAAACTCCAAAGCCACTCACCCCACTAACCGCTCTTCATGACCCCAACTCTAAAAGCTAGATTCTGGCACAGTTTTGTGCAAGTCCACACTGGAGTGTATCTGAGGAAATGACTTAAGGCCTTGGAGAATATAGGAGTCTGGGGAGATGTTTCAATGAATTAAATAAGTGGTCTCCAAACAGGGGTACACACGGACTCTTTCCACAGGGTATGTGGGCAAGGATGGTTTATAGTAAATTGATTTCAGATTCCAGAATCTTTCTAAAACTTAGCTCTGAGAATGTTCCTATGTGAAAAGCATCATCTTGTTTTTCTGTTTCTAACTCCCCTTTCACCATCATCCTTCTCCCACTTTACAAGACTGAGATATATTCCAGTCAATGAAATTGCTAAGTCATCTCACCATAAAATCCTTTAACTAATTTGTTTTCTTACAAATAAGCCACATTGAAGGGTAAAATTGATTTTCTCTGCAAATATTTTACCCATCATTTCATTATTTGAAAAGGAAAAATCCTCCTGGCTTTTATCTCTTTAATAATATTACAAAGTTCAAGTGTAAAATGCTACTTGTCACCCAAAGAATGCTTCTCTCCTCAAAATAAGTAATAGCCTCCCTTAGCCACTTTCTGATTTCGTAGGGACACATGATTTACTAGGCATCTGGAAGCCATTTTATAAGATGTCTTCAATGTTTCCCTTGGTGCTATTGTGAGACATCACCCGGATATTATTAATCCTCAGTTTGTTTTTCCAAAATATCAAGTCGCACATTAAATCCTTTATTCTCCATGAGGATTTCTGAAGTAATCACTTCTTGGCTAGACTACTCATTTTCTATATCAAATAACTTTCCTTACATTCCAGTGTATTTTGCTCTGAGTTTCCATTTTTAAAAAATCCAGAACAAGGACCAAGTGCTGCATGATATAAAATGGGTTTAAAGGGTTTTTTTTTTATGACATTTTTACTTGGATAAAAGAGAGCTTAGAATTAAAAATACAGAATAAAATAATTCATAAAAAATAAAAGCATAAAAATAAAGAAGCAAATTTGAACATCTAAACATTATTTCTGCCAATTTATGCTGGATATTCTTGCTCCAAAGCCCGTGCCAGTTCCCTGAGCCGTGCAGCCTGGCCTGGATATTCTTGCTAAAGGACCAAGACTATGATAAGGTGGCCAAACCACCACGATAATGTAATGGGAATGAAGACAAAGATTAAAACACATTTGATGAATGATGAATGATCTGATGAAGAAGGGCATTTGGTAAATAGAATGAGTAGTTCCAATTTTTTCTTCACTCTCTTGCAGTGGGATCATATACCCACATCCTTGTCATGGCTTCATGGTGGGCAAATTATACTTCCCCATCTTAGACTTTGGACTTGGCCATGTGACTTGCATTGGTCAATGAGATATCAGTGAACATGATGCAACCAGAGGCTCAGAATATCCGTGGAAGTGATCTGCCATGACAAGAACATGTGACAGGGCGTCATTGCCCCTTAGCCTGGCTCTCTGAATGACATGAGAGGCAGATTCACAACCTGGAGGCAAGCCCACCAGACACACAGCTCGAAGCAGAGCTGTTTAGTTAAGCTCAGCCTAGATCAACCGAACTGGGCTATAGATCTTTGAGTGTGAATAATACATGATATTGTATACCACTGAGTTTTGGGGGTTAGTTGTTATGCAGCATTATTGCAGCAATAGTTGACTGACACAGAAGCTTTATTTGCTCCAATGCTCTGCATTCATCAGGACTTGATTTAAGACTGAGATAACCAACCTGGATGATGGAGAGCAAGTCTTCTACAAAATTACAAAGTGGTTGGCCCTAGTTCATCTTAAGAACTTGATTTGTTCTTGGTTGTCTTTTTCTTAAAAATCATGGTGATGGGCAACAACCATTACCATTGTTTTTGGCATTAATCAAACATTTCCATATTTCTCAATGACAGGCTTAAAATGCCTTGTCTTGATTTTTCATTTTCAAGAATTATTATTGACTTCTTACTCTGGAAGAAGAGGATATAATTCTGTTACTATCATTCCTTCCCTATGGCCCCACACACTTCCCCTATTCCAACACCTGGATATTTTATTGGAAGGTCTCGTAAATGTCAGCAACTGTAGATCTTTACTTTGAGGTGGGTCAGGCTCAAATTTTCTTCCTGAAGATATAAGCCAGGTTGTCAATGTGAGGGAGGTAGCCAGGAGAAGGGGCTGAGGGGTTCCCAGTATTTGGTTTACACACTGCCCCCTACCCCCATGACTTCAGTACAGTGTTCGCAGCCATACCTGGTACATTAAGTCCTAAACTTCTCTGTTGGTGGAAAACGCTATGGGGATCCAGCTACCCCTTGAACAAGGGCTTCAAGCTTCTTCCTGTTTCAGCCACCTACACCCTGGTCTTCAGATATATCTCCAGTTCTGAGTCTTTCCAGGGTGGGTGATTAGCAAATGTGTTACTCCTGTTGGCTTTGACCCCTTCAAGCTATTAGGTTTCAGCTTTCTCCTCTCTGCTAAAACACTTCAAGACTTCTATCTGCTTTCTATTATCCAAATTTTATTGACGTGTTTCACCTACTTAATTTTCCTTCCCATTCTCTTTCCCCAGTGAAACTTCAGTGGGCCTTTAGGATGTGCACAATTGCCATATTTCACTGAATGTTTAGTGATGGAACATGCAGGTTTAAAACACCATGAAACTTATTTTTATCATTTTTAGAGATGATGATCAAACTGAAAAGAGAATGTACCTTTCAAAGTTTTTGTTCTCTTTTTCTTCTAAATGATACTGAAGTTCATGACATGCTTTCATGGTCCCTAATTCAATTTGAAGTCTGTTCATTTTGATTATTTTCCCACTCTCAGTTTTCCAAGTTAAACAGCCAACCAACAGCATTGCATGGGAATACTCGATAAGGACCAGAGAAAACACTTTTAATTCATCGTTTCTCCACAAAGTTGCTCCAAGTGAAAAATATTTAGGGCAATCTTACAATTTTATTTTAGAATCAAAATCATTTTGTTTGCTATCTATGACATACCTGATTATACTTTATTTGATAGAGGCCCTAATCTTAATGAACACATGTCATTTAAATTTACTCATATGTTGTTTATTTTTTATATTGGCCTAATTTTCTACTACATAACACAGGCTCACTGTAACACATCAAAAAATAAAAAGGTATATGAAGAAAAAAAATACTTCTCTCCTGACATTCACTCTCTGAGGCACTCTAATATTATTGATTTTGTGTGTAACCACCTACAGTTTGGATATATACCTAAGAAATTGGATGTTAAAATTGTTTCACTAATTTAAGATATTGGGTCCAAGATAAAATAAATGTTCCTTCCAGACCGAGATGTAAAGATTTAAAGGATATAACTGGAAAGTCAGCCACCTGACTCACCCACAATGAAGTTATGGAAGGGAAATGGGAAATGGGCGGATTTCCAGGGAGGAGCTCTTTGCTACCTATATTAGTCTGCCAAAGGGGTGCTGATGCAAAATACCAGAAATCTGCTGGCTTTTATAAAGGGTATTTATTTGGGGTAGCAGCTTACAGTTACTAGGCCATAAAGCGTCAGTTACTTCTCTCACTAAAGTCTATTGCCATGTGTTGGAGCAAAATGGCTACCAACGTCTGTGATGGTTCAGGCTTCCTAGGTTCGTCTCTTCCCAGGGCTGGCTTCTCTCCCTGCTCAGCAGCTCTGCTATCTCCACAAGGCCAGCTGTAGATTATCATGCGAACAGCTTGTTTCTCTGCCCGGGGCCTTTTCTCTCTCCTCATGACCAAGCTCCTCTGTGTGCTTACTTCCCAGGGCTCCAGCTCAAAAACTCCCAAACTCCCTTCTCTGTGTGAGGTTTCTCTGTGAGTCGCCGCCCACCAAGGGGGCAGGGATGCAATGTCCTATCGATGTGGCCCAATCAAAGCCTTAATCATTATTTAATCAAGTAAAAGAAAAACCTCTGAATCCAATACACTCTAATATGCCCAGAAGAAAAGACCAGTTTACAAACATAATCCAATATTACTTTTTGGAATTCATCAATAATATCACTCTGCTACACTACCCATCTCTTCTCTATTCTCTGTTCTCTCATGCAACCTCAGAGACAGAGGAAAAGAGGTCTTAACATTTGTCCTTTGCCCTTTGCAGTTGGAGTGGGGGAGGACACAGAGGACCAAAGTCTGATCCCTACCTAAGGAACCTGGGGGAAGAGAGAGGGTCTGGGTCACCACTGCCTGGCAGCAAAGTGGAAAAGAGCTACTCCTGTTTGGGGATTGACCTGAACTTCCTGAGTATTGGGGGCAAACAATGTCTGAGTGCTTCCTGTGGACCAGGCTTAGGCTGTGGAGAAAAGAAAGCATGTGGGGAAGAGGGGAAGAGGACGGGTGGCAGCTGAAGGATCTCAGCGGACAGCAGATGTATTGAGCTGGGGGATTGCAGGACTGCAGCCAGCAGGGAGGAGCCTGATGTGGGATGTAGCAAACAATGGGCAAGAGGGCACCCAAAATTCAGGGCTTCCAAAGAGCCAAAAAGAGCACCCACAAGAAAAAGAGCTTCACCTAAAGAATGCAAAGCTAGCTTGTGACAGGCCCACACAATTAAGAAGGTTCTTTGTTCTGTTTCCTTTCCTCCCTTCCCCATTCTTTGAATAACTGAAGGATTTCACCATAAGAGGTAGGAAATAGTGAAGACAAGGAGCTGGCCACCCATTTTCAATCTCCCTTGTCCTCAGCTGGTCTGGGAGGCTTGCCCGATGCGATGACCCAGAACTCTACTTCTGAAGGGTCTGAGCCCTTAGTTGTCTTGCCCTGCTTGGGTCATGGTTGTTGCATTTTCCAATCCAGTTATTGCAAGGCATGGAGGAACCAAGAGATGCTCAATTAAAGATTCTGGGCCCTGGGCTCAAACGTCTTCCTTCCCCACGATAGCACCAAAGATCTCATAGTCGTCATGGTTAATCAATTCCCCAACTGGCATAAAACTGCCCCCTTTTGTGGGTGGTGTTTACTAGTCCACTGGCAGGAGGAAGCCAGAGTGAACAAGTGGTAGTCACAGCTTCAATTCAAAGGGCCACATCTGGTCCTTCCTGTATTCCCTAATGGAAGCAGACTTTCCATGAGAACTAGGACTTATAACCTGGCAGAGCTGAAGGTTGCAGGAATGGGCAGCTCAGATTCCACAAGTGGGTCACTGGGTGTCTTGGTGAGAAGGGTCACTCCTTGGTTTGCAAACTCATGAATTCTAGCTATTGGGGAAAACAGCACCACACCTTTGGTAGAATCTTGGAGAATCGAGATCCAACCTCACAAAGTGTCCCATCTTGGCACTTTAGCCACACCTTCAACAAGCCATTCCACTATTCTATCAGGTTCTATCAGGCTGGCTGCTTGGGGTGATAAGATCAGCAACTCTCACTGTCATGAGCCATTTTAGATGAGCCCCTTGGTCTAAGGCAATGTTGTATGGGATACCATGTTGCTGAACCAGGCATTCTGATGGTGGGGCTGGCAGAGGCACTGTGGGCAGGGAAGGCAAACCCATATTTGGGGTAGATCTCAGTTCCAGTAAGGAGGAACATTTTTGAAAAGGATCTGATGTAACTGGCTTACCGAAAAGGCTTGGCTGGTGTCCCCAGGGGTGGTGCCACCTGAAAGGTTTGGCATCAGTCTCTGCTGTTGGTGGACTGGGCGTTCAATAGCAGCCTTAGGCAGAGTTGCACCAGCAAGGGGGCCCTTGTTGCTGAGCACGCTCAGAGCCTCCATCCTTGCCACCTTCTTCATCTTTTCTTATAGATGGTCGTTCAGTCTCAACGCTTTCAGTGAACGGGCACTTACAACCTACAAAGGGGCTTGTTTCTACTGCTGGCTGCTGTCCTAAACAGAGCAATGGAGTGGCCTTTTATAGGCACAGCTGAAGTACCAGCTTGGAGATGATACCCTGTGTGGTGGTTTGAAGCTGTGTGTACCCCAGAAACACGTGTTCTTAAGCTTAATCCATTCCTCTGTGTGTGAACCCATTGTAAGTAGGACCTTTTGATGAGGTTATTTCAGTTGAGGTGTGGCACCCCTCAGTCAGGATGGGTCCTGATCCTGTTACTGGAGTCCTTTATCAGTGGAATGAAAGTCAGACAGAGAGAGTGAAAGGCAGTCACAGGAAGCAAGAGGCTGGCTGTCCACAGAACACAGAAGAAAAAGGCGACACCGGGAGATGCCGCCATGTGCCTTGCCATACGACACAGGAGCCAGGGGTCCACCAGCAGGCAGCCCAGAATGTCAGGCTTCTGGAGGAGAGTATCACCTTGATGACATCGTGATTTGGACTTTCTTTTGGCCTCAGAACCATGAGCAAATCAATTCCCACTGTTTAACCTGGCCCATTTTGTGGTGTTTGCTTGAGCAGCCTAGGAAATTACAACAGCCTGTGCAGATGGGGTACCATGCTCCAGGCTGTGGCATGTGCCCTAAATCAACAACCATAATATGGGGCTCTGACCCTCAAGGGAAATGAATGGTTATGGGAACCAAGACTTGCAAGTAGAAGTGGCCTCTCTTACCATGACTCCAGGAGATCACTTGGGAGAAGACTGTTCTTCCCCTGGGCTCTCAACTTTAGAGGTCCCGGCTCTCAGAAGGGAAATGTTCTACCAGGGGACATTAAACCTTAAGAACAATTTGGGGGCCCGGCTAGATAGCTCAGTGGATAAAGAGCTCGCTGGGAAACCACATGGGAGGCCCTGGGTTCGGTTCCCGGGGACCTCTCCTAGCGGGCAGACCGCCTTGAGAATGGCAAGCCGCCATGGGCGGGCCGGAGCCGCCGTGGGCAGGGCAAAAAGCTGCCACGGACAGGCAAAAAGCCGCCACGGGCAGGGC
>PVKH010031356.1:0-12341 GCA_004027955.1 Chaetophractus vellerosus
TGTTTCTCTTCAGTGTCTCTTTTTGTTGCATCGTCTTGCTGCGCCAGCACTCCTGTGTGGGCCCGCTCTCTGCGCAGGCCAGCTTCCTTTTCACCAGGAGGCCCCAGGAATTAAGTCCTGGACCTCCTTTATGGTAGACGGGAGCCCAATCACTTGAGCCACACCCAATTCCCTGCATTTCTCGTATGGCTAATATTATTGAGCATGTTTTCATGTGTTTATCAACCCTTATTATTTCTTCTTTATGAACTGTTTGTGTTTGTCTTTTACCTATCTTTTTTACTCTATTAATATTTGAATGATGAATGAATGGATAAATATTTGAATGACTTCAGTGATTGTTTGCCCTTTCTCAGACAGATTTCATATTTCATAAGCAAATACTGGCAGAATCTTCCCCAGAAATCATGACGACAGCACAGTGACACCTCAGAGACCTTAGGAGGAGGGTGATAGGGTTATTCTAACAAATAGACTTAAGTCATGAGCTACCACAGAGCTTTTTTTTATCTCCTGTTCATGAAAAGAAAAAAAAAATCCCTGATAACAATTTAAGTTGAACAAACACATTTTCATGTTTTTCAAATCTGTATTCAGCATCCTTTTTAGTTTATAGTCTGCAAGAAAAGTTACTGAATATTTTCCAGGAAATTGAAAATTTATCCCATGAATTTTGTATGCCTTTGTTTTTTAATGCCTTTAGAAATTATAAGAAATGATAGAGTATATGGACAGTAACAATGGAATGGACAATTTAAGTATGACTTCCTGAATATGGAAAAGAACATTGTTTTTTATCTATGTGTATACGTGGGTGTATCCCTGCATTTTAAGACTCAGTATTAGGGGCCGGCTGTAGCCCAGTGGATAGGGCACCGATTCACCACATGGGAGGCCCAGGGTTCGGTTCCCGAGGGCCTCTCCGGGCGTGCAGACCGCCTTGAGAAGGGCAAGCCGCCGTAGGCGGGGCAGAGCCGCCGTGGGCAGGGCAAAAAAAGCCGCCATGGGCAGGGCAAAGCCACCACGGGCAGGGCAAGTCGCCCGTGAACAGAGCAGATCCGCCCGTGAACGGAAGCGGAGCCACCCGTGAATGGAAGCGGACCCGCCTGCGAACGGAGCAGAGCCGCCTACGCAGTGACCTGACTTGGCGCTTTGCCGCAACGGGGGGAGACAGAGCAGACACAGAAGAACGCAGAGAAATGAACACAGCAAAGCAAGCAGAAAGGCGGGGATATGTAACAAAACCAAACCAAACCAAACCAAAAAAAGACTCAGTATTGTACTATATGCTCACTATGTGGTATCAGTTAAAACCACAAAAGAGGAAAAAAGCAAAAGTATTTCTTGTTTTCGTCATGGAGCTGGAAGGTGAGACACCTGAATGTTCACTTTTCTGGCCTTCTACTTCCTATAATATAAAAGAGGTAATACGTAATATGTTAATCAAATCTCTACTGTATGCTCCAGCTTACACCTTTGTCAACCTCATAGTTACTATGTTGCTTTCTCTTACTGTTTGTGTTCCCCAAATTTCTTTTGAATGCTTCAGCACTGCTTTCTATCTTTAAATTTTTTTATTAGAGAAGTTGTGGGTTTACAGAACAATCATGCATTAAATATAGGATTCCTATATACCAGCCCACCACCTACTCTTTGCATTGGTGTGGAACATTTGTTACAATTGATAACATTTTTTTTTGAAATTCTACTATTTGTTTTTAGCAGTTGTTTTATGGTCCTGGCTCTTATATTTAGATCTTTGATCAATTATGAGTTAATTTTTGTAAAAGGCCTGAGGGGTCCTCTTTCATTATTTTGGAATACAGATATCCTGTTCTCCCAGCACCGTTTGTTGAAAAGAGTGTTCTGTCCCAGTTGGTTGGACTTGGCAGCCTTGTCAAAAATCAGTTGACCATAGATGTGAGTATCTGTTTCTGAGCTCTTAATTTGATTCCATTGGTCAATATGTCTATCTTTATACCAGTACCATATTGTTTTGACAATAGCTTTGTCACATGCTTTAAAGTTAGGAAGCGTAAGTCTTCCAACTTTGTTCTTCTTTTTCAAGATGTTTTTGGCTATTCGAGGGCCCTTTCCCTTCCAAGTAAATGTGATAATTGGATTTTCCATTTCTGCAAAAAAGGCAGAATTTTGCCTTTTGGAATTTTGATTGGGATTGCATTGAATCTGTAAATCAATTTGGGTAGAATTGACATCTTTAACAATATTTAGTTTTCTAAACAATGAAAATGTAATGTCTTTCCATATATTTAGGTTTTCTTTGATTTCTTTTAGAAATGGTTTGTAGTTTTCTGACTACAGGTCCTTTACATCCTTGGTTAAATTTACTGCTAGATATTTGATTCTTTTAGTTGCTATTGTAAATGCATTTTTTACTTGGTTTCCTCTTCAGAAATCATTACTAGTATTTAGAAACACTACTGATTTTTGGGTATTGATCTCATATTCTGCCACTTTCCTGAACTAATTTATTAGCTCTAGTTGTTTTGTTGTAGATTTTTGGGGACTTTCTCAGTATAGGATCATGTCATCTGCAAATAGGGAACGTTTTACTTCTTCCTTTCCAATTTGGATGTCTTTTGTTTCTTTTTCTTGCCTAATTGCTCTAACTAGAATTTCTAGCACAATGTTGACTAACAGTGGTGACAGTAGGCACCTTTGTCTTTTTCTCGACCCTAGACGGTAGGCTTTCAGTTTTTCACTTTCAACGTATTTGTATCTTTCAGTCTCTTGTAGACAGCATATAGATGGGCCATATATATTTAATTCATTGTGTCAGTCCATATCTTTTGGTTGGGGAGTTTAATCCACTAACATTCAATGTTTTTACTTTAAAGGCTATTTTCCTATTTTTTTTTCCTCATAAGGGGAAGAGGAAGATTGTTTTAAAGATCTGTGCATTGCAATTTCGGCAGTCCTGTGACTCAAAGGATTTACTTTGCCAGATAAGGTTAGCAAAGGTGGGCAAAGAAATGTTAAAGAGGTTAAGAAACACAATTTTCAAAAATATAGAGATGTGAAAGTGTGTAGGATGTTGGGAGAGTACATGTAGATCAATATTGTTGGGTAATATGCAGTTTAAGACAAGCTGATGTGTATTGAAGTTGGATACAGGCTGAGACCAGGTCATGAATGGCTTGTGTACTGTGCTTAGAAGTTTGGATTTTATCCTATGGAGCAGTAGTTTTCAAAAGTTCTGCAGAGTTACTTGAGGGATGCTAATTCCTTCTGCTCACATCTGCCTTCTATCTCCCAACTCTCCTTTTACCTGTTTAACATTTTGCCTTTATTTGCACAGGTATAAGTTTGGTGCCTCTGAGGCATTGACATTTGCATGTTCTGGAAACAGTACAGAGGGTAGGTTGACAGGAGGGGAGAAACAAGATAGGGAGATGACTAAGAAAGCTATTTAAATAGTCCAGGCAAGAGATAGATGGTATCTCCTTAAATAGTACTAGAGAAGTAGGATTTATTGTAGAGATATTTAAGAACTAGACTTAGCAGACTTTTAGTGGTGATACGAATTGTGTCAAAAGTGTAGGGACAGGGGCCGGCTCGATAGCCCAATGGATAGGGCGCCGGCATACCACATGGGAGGCCCCGGGTTCGATTCCCGGGGACCTCTCCTAGCAGGCAGACTGCCTTGAGAATGGCAAGCCGCCATGGGCGGGCCGGAGCCGCCGTGGGCAGGGCAAGAAGCTGCCACGGACATGGCAAGAGCCGCCACGGGCAGGGCAGGTCGCCCGCGGATGGAGCGCAGCCAGCCACCCGTGAACTGAAAGCCAGCCGTGATCGGGCGCAGAGACCGCCCACAAGCGGGGAAAGCCGCGCCTGCGCAGTGACCACTCTCGGTGTGTCGCCGCAGCGGGGGGAAGGGGAGATATGTAATAAAATAAATAAATCTTTTAAAAAAAAAAAAGTGTAGGGACAGTACAGCTATGTGATGGTACCAAATACCATTGATTGTATACTTTGGATGAATTTTATGCTTTATTAATATGTATTAATAAAATTGATTTTTTTAAAAGTGTGGGGACAGGGCAAAGGTAGTTTGTATCAAATGATGGAAACCAATATGATGCCCATATTTCTTGTCCTGTTTTTTAAATTTTCAGAAAATTTCCAAGTATTGTACTCGAATCTTAATTTGCCTCACAACCATTAGATAAGTTGCACCATCTTCCCTGAAAACATTTGAGGGTACATTTCTTATAAACAAGGAAGTACATTGTCCTGCATAACCACAATATAACCATTAAAACCAGGAATTTGAGACAAACACATTAGACTATGTATTCCTCAGATCCCATTTGACTTTTACCAGTTGTCCAAATAATGGCTTGTACAATGCATTTATTTATGTATCTGGAACAGTTCCTTGGTCTTATCTTAACTTTCATGGCTTTAAAACTTTTGGAGATTACTGGCTGGTCATTTTGTACTACTGCCTTTATTTTGGATTTGTCTAATGCTTCCTCATTAATAGATTTAGGTTATGCACTATTGGCAGGGATATTACAGAAATGATGTGTTACTCTCATTGCTTCATTTTAGGTGGACATAATTCCAATATTTCCCATTATTGATGTTCTCTTTTAGCATTTTTCAGTCTTTCAATCCTTTTACACTGGAAGACCACTTAAAATAATTTTCAGGTCCCTGGAACTCCTGCATAAAAATTATATCTACTGCTCATGGTACAGTAGCTTGTTCAATAAGTTGTAGATATAAGTTTTCATTGATAATTTCAGTGCTCTTTTGTGTAGCGAATGTTCTTTTTTCTATGGATCTGTTTATATTGGCCAACTTAATGGCCTCTTCTTTTTGCATGACTCCCCCTCCCTACAAAGGATATCAGCTCTAAGGCAAGTCAATAGCGCACATAGAGAAAACTCCAGTTTCTTCTTTTTTTAAAAACTTTGCTGCTTTATCTTTTTTTCCCCCTACCTTATCCAAGTAGGTATCACAAATTTCTCTTATACAAAATCCAAATGAGATATGGTATATGCCAGAGAAACTGCTGCACATCCCACAGCCGTCCCCTCCCACCCCCATTTAAAACTAAAAATGACATTTTGGCCACCTTTTCTTGGAAGAAATAAAACAACTCACTGCTAATTAAGCTTGGCTTAATTAATGAGTTTTACAAAATCATAAAAAAAACATAATAAATTTCACATAAGTAACTAGTTTAATCCAAAATGGGATGTAATTTTTCTTAAGGTAGGCTCAACAGATTTAATTTAAATAAAGGTTGCAAATTGATTTTAGCTACTATTACTTACAACATGAAAAATTATTTTTTACTTAATAGTAAAGCTACTAATACCATATGCCAAAGCAATATGAATAAAAATATAGCTGATATAGGCACAATCTATTCAAGACTGCAAAAACATTTTCTTAGTGAACCATCAGCCTGAAATGTAGGCCTAGCAGTTAGAAAATTACTTGTTTTGATAGGTTTATATATGTATAATGTATTATTTTTATCTTAAAAATAGAAATTATATTTCTTTAATATGAAACTTGTGCTTGTTTTATTTTGTTGTATAAATACTCAATTTTGGGACAAACATGAGAAGTGAGTATATGCAGATTTCATTTTCAGCTGAATGAGACCATTTCTGACCTTACTCTTGATTTTTGTTGAATAAAAAAAAGATTGTTCACATGTGTAAGAAGTTGAAAACTGCAGTATAATGTTTATTGTTTTCTTGTGAATGGCAGGGTATTCTTTTCTTCACAGAAATTCAAAACTACTTGGGGCAGATCAGTAATACTTATTTTGAATGTATGATGAGACTGCAGCTCTTCTTCCTCTTAAGTCCAATTTTCACGATCAGAAGATTAAGAGAACGGGTCCCTTCCGTAGTTACACACTGTATTGAAAGGGAAGAAAAATTTGTTCAGTTTTGTTCTGCAGATTCTCTGGGTGGTTCCCAGTAAGTCTTGAGACATCCTGATATTCTTCTTCACTCTCAGGCCCAAGCAGCAGTGGATGATTTCATTTTTTAACATAATGTTTTCCAAAAGCTCATTTTCCTTTTAAATCTTCTGAAGTTAACCATTTTGTAGTATCTTCCAGAACTTTTAAAATTTCATCTCCAAGAATTCTCAACACCAGTACCATTGTGTGCCTTCTGGGTCATTTCAAATCCTCCATAAAGGAGATGTCAAGACAAGATTTTATATACAAGAGATTTTTTGGAGGAAATTCCCGTGAAGGATAAAGGAGGAAAGAGCAAGAATAGACAGGAAGAGTTCTGATAATTTAAGCTAGGCTGATAGGGAGTCTCCAGGGAACCACCCAGGCTCTAGTACTTCCCCAGTGTTGTGCTATTTGAAGCCTGAGGAAGAATGGCCAGGTGTGAATGTGTGGTAGATTCCAAGGTAAGAGAGCTGGAGGCTGTCTGGCAGCTTTGTTCCCCGTAGCAGGTTCTATTGAAGTGATACTTGAGTAGGGTACCACTATGGCCATCGCATCCTCCTTATCCCATTCATACTTTGACACCATTCCTCCATGTGGACACCTTTCTCACCCTGCTCATGTTCAATATCCCCACTTATGTGGATGTTCTCTTCACTCTGCTCTGCCTTTCATCTGCTGGGCTTACCCACTGTATGGATCCCCACTTGCCCTTCTCAGGCCTAGCTTTGACATTTCTTGCTGTCTGTCCTCAACCCCCTACCACCTTCCCTAAACTTCCCTACTCACTGTGCTTGGACTGACCCCCACTGCTGGGCGATCCCTCTACTTTCCACATATCCACCTAACTAGCTTGGCCCCACCTAATGTCTTTAGGACTGGATTGTTCAGGAAGGAGAGAGAAGGAGGAGGAGGAGGAAGAGCCACCTGGGTTTCTTAAATCTGCAGCTGTCTAGTATATGGTTCCATTCATTGAGATAGAGAATATAGTAAGAGGATCTAAAAACAAATTTGGGCCCCAGGTGTGTGTGAGAGGAAATAGGAGTTTAGGTTTAAAAATAATTTGGGGCAACTCTGGGGCACCTTGGTGAAACTCATAAGCTCAGTAGGGGAATTTGGACTGAAGATATTAGGATGGGCTTCTGTGCGATAGTTGATGGGTTTCCAAGAAACTGCAGATAAAGGAGGAGCTGGCAATGGGTACTGCCTGGAGGATGACACCAGGTAAAGGATGATTCCAAGGGAAAGGAAGGGACAAGATAATTGTAAAGAGAAATAAGTGAGCATTCAACAGTGTAAAAAGACACAAAGTGGGAAAAGATCCACTGGGATTTAGCAGACAGTTTAAAATTTAGTTGTAATGAAGTAAGCTGAGATTGCAGAGGCAGTGGAGTAAATGGGAATGAGAAAGTAAATTCTGCCAAAACAAGGTGTTGTAATTTAAATAACATAAAATAGCTATTATCATGTGAGCTGAGAAATGTCTTTTGCATTTTTTTTAGTAAACGTGTATTATATGACTCATGAGGCATGTTGATTTAATGATCAGTTCAGAATCATAAAACTTAATGAATAATTGCTTCTGGTATGATGAGACTGCCTCATAATGTCCGTTTTGCGTTGATTGTGTTACCTTGTTTTACTGATGATATCTTCAGCCAATTTTGTTGTTCCTGAAAATTTTTCACCATGAGTTACATATGTAGCCCAATTAGCTGTAGTAAAGATGTGGAACCAGAATATCTTAAACAATTACAAGTGTTTTTTAAATATTAATCTTTTAAAATTACATATTATTTGTTTTTTTTATAGCCTGTGCTGAAAATAACAAGAAATCTCATAAAGAGGAAAAAAAGACTGACTTAGAAGATAATTTACAAATAAATGTTAAGATTTTAGGATTTATGCTATACCAGCTTCAAAAATACTATAAGTAACTTGTTCACATACAATTTACAACTTAAAAAAAAAGTGTTTAAAATAATTGCTATTGTGTTTGTGACCTGGCTTAAAGTTCTTTAGTGAAAAAAGCACATGATGGACTTAAAAAAAGAATGAATAATTATTTATTCACTTAAACAAATGTTTTAAGAGCCTATTTTGCCACACATTGTTGTAGGTGCTGGAGTTAACAGTGGTGAACAAAGTAAAGTCCCTTTCCTTATGGAGCTTAAAGTCTAGAGTGGGGAGGCAGATAATGCAGATAAATGGATACATAGGCACTTTTATTTATATAGTAGGCATTGTTACAAATACTTTCATATTGTGCTATAGAGAATAGTAAAGCAGGGCAGGCAAGGGAAATAGGGAAAAGGTGCAGGACTTATTATTTTAAATAAAATGGTTAAGGAAATCTTCATTGATAAGAGGACATTTGAGCAGAATCTTGAAGAAGATAATGGAAAGAACCATGCAGATATAAGACTGAGTTAGCAGCATACTTTGCTGTTTAAGAAAGAACAAGGAAGACAGAAAGGGTATAAAAAAATGAGTGTGTGAGAGAGGTAGTAGGATATGAGCTCAGAGCCGTGGGATGTGCATAGATTATATAACGTTTTACAGCCAGCCATAAAGACATTGACTTTTACTCTGAATGAGCCGGAAAGCTCTTGGTGAGTTTGAGCAGTGGAGCAACAAGGATGACTTATTAATTAGCTTGACCACAGTAATTCATTTATTAATTTAGGATATAGAGATTTCATAATAGGAAGTGAGAGTGTTAGTGGTATAGCTAGAAGACTCCTGGTAATTAGGGAGGTTCTTTTAGATTCTGTGAAAATCCTAAAGTGCTTGCAGAAGGTGATTCCAAGCTTTGAGTTATCCTTCCTGATGATCAGTACAATTTGGTTTATTTTGCTGCCATCTGTTTCCTAAAACTAAGTTCTTATAGCCCCAACCTAATGGATCACACCTGCCATGCACCTTCTGAAAATGATCATATTGTACGTTCATTTGGAGTCTTTGCTAAGCAATTAATATAGTTTTGAATTATCATACATCTTTTGAAAAGCAAGGTTTATGAGAAACTAGTAAAAAGTTCAAGAAAAACTAGTTTTTAAAACTACTGAAATGAGGTCTGTAATGCCACTAAATCAACAAGGCTAAAATAAAAGTTTTCCTGCATTTTCTAGGACTTAAGAAAAGTCACTAGGAATAGCTGTTTTATGTAAATAGCCTTACTGAATGTTTTTGAAGAGCAAAATTATGGTAGTAAATTTCTTTCTTCCTAAGATGGAGCTGACTGTAGGCTTCTCTGTCTTAAGGAATACTTTCCCACTACTATGAAAGACAGCTGCCAGAAGAATATTGTTCTTTCCACTAAAAAAGGGAAATAGTGATGTCCCTTACCTTTTTTCTTTCTCCAGTGATTTCTTTATGCAAAGCCCAGCATTGTTTTATCTGGGATATCTGGACTTTTTATTTATTTGAGCAATTTAGTAATGATATCTTTATTGGAGCTTTTAATTTCTCAGATAATTTATCCTTTGTTAGATTAGCAGAACCATAAGGTTAGAGGTAACACTGTGGCTTCTTCATTGATATCTTCAAATACAATGTGAATCTTGCATTGCAAGCAGTGCCTGGTCCCGAGTTAGATGAAGTAGGTGTTTTAATTAAGGGTGATGTGTAGAGATGTTGGGTATCTGAAACATTTCATTATTTTCTTTCTCTGAAACTATTGTTTAAGATGTGTTTAAATATGTGCATACAGAGTTATAATATCAAATCTAATTTTACTGTGAGTTCTGGTCACGAGAGTTTAAATGCCATTGATTAATTTGTGAAGAACCATTTGTAAACTTCTATTCTCTGGAAAATTAATATGTGCCTAAAGTGTGTTGAGAACTCAGTTAGTTTCAAAGTAATAATCTTTGAGCATTGTAGTGATTCTGATTTTGGAAAATAAGGAAAATATCAGTGTTATAGAGGATTTTTACCATATGTGGTTAATGTAGACTGGGGCACATGAAAGAAAATTCCGTTGGGCATCAAGTTCTGGTCCCAGCTTCTCTTGAAGCTAGTTTCAAGTTAGCAGTCTTGAGAAATGTATTTAATCTCTTTGAGCCTCAACTGACTGGTCCATGAAGTGAGGCAATTTATAAATTCTGTGATTTTTAAATCAGCATTATTCCTAACATTGAATTATTTCCATTCTCATCATAGAAAATTGCCAAAGAAATCATGCAGTTTAGTGCCCAAATAGATTAACCATTTCATTTTATTTTACTCAAGTTCCATCTTACTAGTTGTTGATAAAAACATAAATTATGTGTTTGATGTATCTTGACATTATATACTTCTACTGGTAAGAAGAAATAAAAGCATCTTATTTCATAGGTACCTATTTTTTTTCCTATAGAACTTTATGAACTATTTTATTATTTTTTATAAACTATTTTTAAAGAGATAGCTCCTAAAAATATCAAGTAGTTGATTCTAATTCACTTTAAATTATTAGATGAACACTGATTATCATTGAATCAGGTCTTTATCTTAATAAGTAGATTATTATTAGAAAAACTAACTTCCTGACAAAACTGGATTTTTTTTTCTCACAATTTAATGTCAAATGTATGGACTCCAAACAGGAAACGGAATGTTTCCTCTTAATTTAAATATGTTCATTCCCATTTCCCATTCCCAAATGGATAAGAGAAATCCCAGCATATACTTGGGAAAAATTTTAAGTCTATTGATTAGATATTTTCAGCCTCTTCAAATATTCTGGAATTTCTGTAATTCGACTTTTTGCTCTGTCACTGTGTTTTGTATTGGTTATGCTTTAAATCTTCTACTTGGATTGTTTACCAGTTTGTGAACAGAAGTGTAGCCTATAAGAATCTGTATTATTTTGAAAGCTATTTATGTGTCACTCTGTAAAGATGAGAATCATTTAACTTTATTGGTTTAAATTAAGACACTCCCTTACTCTGTCTCCTCCAGTGTGACAATTAAGTTACACAATGTGATAGTGATTTGCATTTTTATTATTCATAATTGGTAACAGAAGCATTCATTGGTGACTAGTACTTACCAGAGTTGGTCAACTGTTTAAAAATGCCAGTTATAAATTTTCTATGTATTGTAAGCTGTCTGCTTATCTTTTAAAATGACCTTTGTTCTCTTATCGTTCCACTTTCTAAGTTGATTTTAATATTCCATTTAACTGTTTTTAGTCTTGTACAAATGTGCCTCTTAGGATGGGGACACAAGGAGTAATTTACTTGAGGCCTGTATCCCAGGCCCCATTCTATGCCATTCTGTGTGCAAATATCCAAGTGAAAAATATTTTAGCTAGTGTTAGGAGAGCTAGACTTTAGATATGGTTGCTATAATAAGATTTTGATTTCTTTCTTTGAAGAGAACCTATATATGGCAAATTTACCTTTATGTACTTTGAGATACTACATATTCATTGGTGACTTAAGTGTTTTTTTTTATTATTTTTTTAATTTATTGAAATACATGACTCATACATGAACATACATAAACAATAAGTGTGTAGTAATACTTGTCAACTTACAAAACAAACATATATAACATCATACACGGCTCCCATACCTCTCCCTACCACAGATACCTTGCATTGTTGTGAAACATTTTTAACTAATGATTAAAGAGCATCCTCAAAATATTACTACTAACCAAAGTATTTTTCCCCAACCCACCCTATTATTGTTATTTTTTATATCATTTATACATGAACATGCATAAACAATAAATGTTTAGTAAAAGTTGTGAACTTACAAAGCAAACATTCATAGCATCATACAGGGGTCCCATACATCAACACTCCACCAACACCTTGCCATTGTTGTGAGACATTTGTTACAAATTATGAAGGAATATTGTCAAAATCTTACTACTAATTATGGTCCTTATCTTACATTTGGTTTATTTTTCCCTCAACCCACCCTTTTATTATTTTTAAATATATTTTTATGACAAAAGTTGTAAATTTACAAAACAATCACACATGCACATGTGCAGAATTCCCAAACAACACCCCTCTATCAACACACCACACTGTGGTGGAACATTTGTTACAGATTATGAGATAATATCATCCAATTATTACCAGTTCCACGGCATACATTTGGCACAGATTTTCCATACTTCCCCATTATCAACACAGTACATCTTTGGTGTAGATCCAAAAATATTACATTATTACTGTTACCCACACTCCATAGGTCACTCCAGTTGTGTTTTTCCCATACTTCTCCACATTCCCACCACCCTGCAATACTGATGTACATCTGCTCTAGCTCACAAAGGACACTCTTGCATCTGTACCATCAATCACTATTCTCATCACCTCTGGGTTTACTGTGCTATTCAGTCCCTAGATTATTCTCTAGCTTTCTGTCAATTGGCATTTACATCCCTA